>JANHMN010000028.1:5006117-5038313 GCA_030674055.1 Rhabdomys pumilio | reverse complement strand
TAAAGATCTAAATGAAATCCTACAGTCAAAGAGTGCAGCAAGACAGCTTAGGAACACAGCCAGGACACAGCCAGGACTCAGACAGGACAAGTCACAGAGAGGTCAGAGGGCAGGTCAAAGGGAAGGTTGGGAATGCAGAGGCTTAACTCATGAGGGAGAGCAAAATGCTGCCTTTTGCTTTTTCCCGTGGCAATGCACCTAAGACAGTGCAGCGATTCTAGCACATTCTGTCCTGATCCTGCTCCGACTTCCAAGAGCACTTCTGACAGACTGACTGCTGAACCTCAGAACAACACCAGGCTTAGAACACAAGAGACCAAGATCACAGGGTGGGAGACCTACGAAGGGGCTGCTTACTGCTTACGAGGAGTTGGAGGTGGATTTGGGGATGGGGTTGTTGTGAGCGCAGTGGGTGGGAGAGTCAGTGAAGAAAAAAGTTTAGGTTGTTCTGTGAGGCTGGAGGTGGGAGAGAATTGGGTAGATAAGACACTGAGAAAGTCTGTCAGACTTCATCACTTATACCCTCTTGCACATCAGGAAGCCCAGGAACAAAGGCAAGTCTTTCTCAGCCATTTCTCTGTTCAATTGTGCTTTTTGTTTCTTTGTTTCCCAGGTTTAAGGCCCAGGCTTGTAATTATTCTCTACGGTATAATGGGGTTTAAGGCAAAGAAATTTAGGATTCAGGATGCTTTGTTTGGTTGCTTTTCAAGACAGGAACTTGATTCAAGTCAAATTCTGGATTCCCAGAAGAAGCAAACACCAAATGGACAATCATTAAGAAATACTACCACAGACTGCTTAACCAACGCACGCATTCATTCATCCATCCATCCATCCATCCATCCATCCATGCATTCATTCATCCATCCATCCATCCATCCATCCATCCATGCATTCATTCATCCATCCTTTCATCCATCCATCCATCCATCCATCCATCCATCCATCCATCCATCCTTTCATTCATCCATCCTTTCATCCATCCATCCATCCATCCATCCATCCATTCATCCATTCTTTCATCCATCCATCCATCCATTCATTCATTCATTCATCCATCCTTTCATCCATCCATCCATTTATTCATTCATTCATCCATCCTTTCATCCATCCATCCATCCATCCATCCATCCATCCATCCATCCATGCATTCATTTATTCATCCATTCATCCATCCATTCATTCATCCATCCATCCATCCTTTCATTCATCCATTCATCCATTCATCAATTCTTTCATTGATTAGTTTATGCAATCAATCAGTCTTATTTCTCTGACATTCCCATCACCTAGATCTAGAACAGATTTTTCACTCATTCTGCAAAGTGCTTGGCTGTGCCGCCCACCACACCCACTGTAAAGGAAAGCCATATATCTTGTGCTTGTTTGGGTAAGCAATTTCATATAAGAACATTGTGACCAGTCCCTGGACCCAGTACCAGTTGTATTCCTTGTCCAGTTGACTTTCTGTTTTTCCTACAGTTAAAACTGCCAAGTGACATTTAAAAAAAAAAACAAAAAACAAATCTGGAATACTTGAAAGCATATTTCATTATTTGGATTTTATTTCTCTGGCAACTGTCAAGTAAACAGCTCTTGTGTACTAGGCAATTTTTTCCCTGTGTGAAATATATATATATATATATATATATATATATATATATGTGTGTGTGTGTGTGTCTGTGTGTGTATGTATATATATATACCAATTCCCCTACTTAGAATCTTCCCTGTTTTCATTGATCAGATAAAAAATACATCATCTTAAATTTATTTCCATTAAATTATATTTACTTATTACTGCCAAGAGAAAAAAGGTACTTCATCGAATGTAGCTGTCAGTTGTAAGTAGTCTGGGGGAGGAGCACTTTTTGCAGCCACAGAATTGCAGATTTCCTTTTTGTCTCTTAGTCCCTCCACTCAGAGGAGAACACAAGAGTTTTCCAAATCTTTCAGGGCAGTGTGCAGAGCCTCCACCGGTTTCCCCGCCTGCTACCCCTCCCCCACAGCGGGTGGTCTCCTTGCCAGGTCTGAAGGGATTATCCGGGATCAATATTTGAAATAGTTGATTTTTTTCTTCTAACTGGAGTTAAGTTTATAAGCTTTTTTTATTTAACCACCAAACACCAGAAATAAAAACCTGGAAGGGAGCCAACCTGACTCTGAGCCAGGGCCCTCCCTCGCGGAGGAGCGGCCGCCAGTCCTGGTTGCTTTTCCTAGCTGTTGACAATTCCTTTCAAAGGCTGAACAATCCCTTCACGTCTCAAATTCTTCATGGAAGTAATGCAGCCCGGAGTGATTCCTAGAGATCCTGTCTTCCCAACTTGGCCCCTGATACCGGGAGCTTCTGGGGGCCTGGGGCTCCATGTGACCTGGGTCCCCACGTGACTGGGGCCCCAGCTCTGGTACTTTCCTCGGGGAATTTTCAATTGCTGGCTCTGCAAATGTTAAACAAGGTCTCAGAGGTGGGTCAGAGGTTGGGGTGTAAGAATCAGAGCATCTAAGCTTTAGTCCCTGTAAAGTGGGTGGGGAGGGGGTTTCATCATACTAATCTTTAAGAACTGGACTGCAGGGTTAGGAAGGATCTGTCTCCTAACACCCAGGTATGAAGTACCAATCCAGTGAACAAGACCCTACCACCACCCCCTTGTTGGGGACACAGAGAGAGAGAGAGAGAGAGAGAGAGAGAGAGAGAGAGAGAGAGAGAGAGAGAGAGAGAGAGAGAGAGAACTATGGAATGGAATTCACAGTCCAGTGAGAAAGACAGACAGACATGGAACAAATAATTCTATAACCAAATTTCAATAGTCACAAGAGTGAAATTTTTGTTTAGTGGAGTGGGAACAGTTCCTGGGCTTTATGTATAAGTTCCTTTCCTTGAGAGAATCAAAGAACCCTCAAGGGAGTTTTGGTGGTGTCTCTTTCTTCTGCCTCCTACACTTAGGAATGGGTCATCCTGAGAAAACAGACAGCCCTGACAAGGGTAAATCCCAAGGACAGGGCTGGAGGGAGGTTGGGCAAACCATAGTGCTCTTCTCTTTGCCCTGGAAGCAGCTGGGTTCAGCTGTGACATCCACACTCCAGTCAGCTCTAAGCGCTGTGGGGCTGGTCCCAGGAACAGCCTTTGCCTCATGTTGGCCTTGGATGGGACTTCTTACTGAGCTCTCGTTGACCAGCACATTCATGGCTCCTCCTCTGTCTCCTACTCTTTCATGCTCAGAACTCATGTTCCAGATGGGCTCAGCTGGCAAGCATTTGAGACATGTCTCAGCATCTTGTGATGTGTTCCTGAACCCCTGGGCCTTGTGTGCAATGAGTCATTGGCTCTGACTGACTCCTGATTTGTGCTGGCCCATGGGTCCTTGGCCCATAAACCAAAGTCCAACAAGGCCTGCAGGCAACCCCTGACCATTGGCTCAGCTTTCCACTCTCTTCTATCCTTTTCTCTACACTGATTCTTCTTTAATCCTTTCTCGGAGGAACGGGCTTCTGAGCACAGGTCCTAAATCTGGACTCTTTCTGAAGCTTTCTAACTTCTGCCATAGCTAAGCCACAAGACTGGGTACATTTAGGAACCATGTCAAGGCAGGGCTATTGCTGTTACAACCAAAGGGAGGGATTTCTTTCTAGAAACTTGGATGGGCAGAAGGATCAGCTCAGGCAGTAGGAAGAGAAACACTTCCAGGACCGTGGTTGAGAGCTCGGACCAGATGGGCAGCCTACCATAGCTGCTTCCCAGCTAACCAGCAAGATTCTTGTGCCTCAGATCCATCATCTACAAAATATAAGCACTGAGCTCATAAAATTATAAAGATAGAATGATTTAAAACATACAAATCCCTGAATCCTGGGATGATGTTAGTGCTTCTTATCCAGCTTTCGTAGGTGCTCAGCCTGGTCTACAGGGCATCTTCCTTCAACTTGAGGTTGATCATGTGGGTTTTATGACGTCTCCTCCTCCTGTTTCTTCTTAGTACTCCACAATAGCATTCTTCCTTTTAAGTGTGTGTGCACATGTGACACTCTCAATATGGTTCTCTCCTTCCACCATTGGGGTCCTGGGGCCACTCAGATCATCAGGCTTGGTGACAACGGCCTTCGCCACTGAGCCAACTTACAGGTCTCAAACAATGGCCTCTTTTCTTCCAGCAGATCAATAGCAATGAGCTGGGCAAACAGCAGACTGGCTCTGGTGCTTTAGTTCTATTCATCCAGGTTTGGATTCAAGCTCAGCCCATTCACAGCTTGGACCTCAGCTCACCTCACCTTACAGGAAACTATTCATAGTGGCTCCAAGTTGAAGTGGCCATGAGGAAAGTGTTTCCCTTCATCCAGGGCCAGTTCCTGTGGCAAGCCTTCAGATGCCAACATTGCCAGAAGCTGAGAACTGAGAACTTCAATAAATATTAAATATGCCTACCAAAATGGGATTGGATGAAAAGGCCCAAAAGCCAGGGTTACGAGGAGAGAACATGTGGCTAATGACAGAAAACTGAGCCACCACATGCCTTAAAGCCCAAACTAGGGGCCAGAAGTTTACTATGCAGTGGATTTTGAGCAGTTTTTAGACCATGGGCACCAAGTATGGCAAGGGTGGGAGGGAGGCCCCTAAGGATAGAGGAGGGACAATATTGCCCATAGAGGGCAATTCCTTGTTCTGGATGGTGGGACTCCAGTCTCTTTCACACACCACTCATGTAACTGAAGCTATCAGGTTCTGAAAGCCGAGTCAGAGGACAAGAGAACTTTCTAGAAGAACAAGCTAGAACAAGAAAAAAGGCCGGGCGGTGGTGGCCACGCCTTTAATCCCAGCACTTGGGAGGCAGCGGCAGGTGGATTTCTGAGTTCGAGGCCAGCCTGGTCTACAGAGTGAGTTCCAGGACAGCCAGGACTACACAGAGAAACCCTGTCTCGAAAAACAAAAAAACAAAAAAACAAAAAGAAAGAAAGAAAGAAAGAAAGAAAGAAAGAAAGAAAGGAAGAAAGAAAAAAGGTTCCAGTGCTTCAGTTCAGCTGGGGACTCTCACATAAAAAAGTCTAGCTGCCCTGTCAATCCTATTGAAAAATAACCAGGCAACAAAAACCACTTACAACTGGGCAGTGATGGCTCATACCTCTAATCCCAGTACTTGGGAGGCAGAGGCAGGCATCTCTGTGAGTTTGAAGCCAGCTTGGTCTACAGAGTGAGTTCCAGAACAGCAGCTCTACACAGAGAAAATTTGTCTCAAAACACACACGCACACACACGCACACACACACACACACACACACACACACACACACGCACGCACACACACGCACACGCAAATCTCTCACAGTCCTATAGCTTTTGATGAGGTGTTGAACAACTCATTCAAAATATCAGTCAGTAATGGTGTTCATGTACTTGAGTAAAAAGCTAGCATAAAGGACAGCTAAAAACTATTGCTTTTACATTTATATGTCCTCTGCCTATTAATATTATTAATAAATATACTTTTATGCTATAGTTTGAATGTACACACAAAAAGTAGCTGACTGAAGCTTGACCGTGTAAGGGTTCTAAAATGTAAAGTCTTTTAGTGGGTGATGAGGCTTGGGGGGGTTCTATCCTTGGGGATAGGTTAATGTCACTGTCACTGTCATGAGAATTGGTTAGTTGTTGCCACTGTAGACTAGTTATAAAACCAAATTCAGCTCTCACTCACGCTACGAGCAGGACCAGGCTCACATCAGATCTGCCCTTGACCTTGGACTTCCCAGGCTTCGGAGTTGAATAAATTTCTGTAGCAAGCTTTCTGGTCAATTTGAGTAGGAGATAGCCCAGAAAGTCAGCCATGCAGAAGTATATTTCAAAGTTTTTCACAGAAATTTATGCAGAGCTTCAGAAATTCTCATGATATAACCTTCCTCTTCCAAGAAAGAAAACTGAAGCCCTGGAAAGGGAGAGACCCAGCTGGTTCTAGAACCTTCTGGCTGGTGATGGATGAAGGCACAGGAAGCCCAGCCAGATCCTCCGCCCGTCTCCATGGCCCTAAACTTGCCCCAGCTCCCAAGCTGCGTTTCTCAGGAGGGTCCTCATTTTGAGGAATTACAGGAATCATTTCCCACAGTTTGCAACAGTTTTTGAAGACTGAGGACAAACAGCTGAAGGGTGTTTAAGCTAACTGGAGAGCCCGTAAGATTTCTGCTACAGTCTCATCTAGTCCTCCATTAGCACCTTGCAAATCTTTATCACACAATATTCAGCTGTATTTGGTCTGTAATTCAAGTCACAGTAAAAAAAGATTAGTGAGGCTCTGTCAAGGACTGAAAGCAAGCCGCTCATCGCCCACACACAACTGAGGAAGGCGGGCACACAGCAGGCAGCCATTTAAAAATATTTTTTTTTTTTAATTTTACTGCACTGAGTTGCAAAAGTCATTTTCATGTGACTGTAAATGTTCTCCCTCCTTCCCCTCTTCCTCCTGTTGGTCCCTTGACCCCCTAGATATTTTTCTTTTATATTTTAGATATTTATTATAATTTCCCCTAGATATTTTTATTTCAACTTTCACAGCATTTGTACAAATATCATTTTACATACCTACGTAAAAAGCTAGAATCTTGTAAATGAGGAAAACATGGTGTTTGTCTTTCTGAGACACATTTAATTCATTTAATATGATTATCTCTGCTTGTATCCATTTCCCTCATGTGAGCACAGCACACCTTC
This sequence comes from Rhabdomys pumilio, assembly GCA_030674055.1. NCBI lineage: Eukaryota > Metazoa > Chordata > Mammalia > Rodentia > Muridae > Rhabdomys > Rhabdomys pumilio. Next base: position 5,031,619 of record JANHMN010000028.1, on the reverse strand, counting down.
GTTCTTCTTTATCACTGAAGAGGAATACTCATCCTCTCTGTCCACTCTCTGTTGGTCGACACTGAGTGCCACAATAAACACTGATACACAGGATCTCTTCGTCACGTTGCCTTGTCATGTTCAGTGGTAAGTACCCAGGAGTGCCAAGGCTGGGTCGTATGGTAGATCTATTTTTTATTTCTGAGAACTCTCCTACTGACTATCATAACGCCTGGACTAGTTTAGTATATCAGCGTTCCCTCTGGTCTACATCTCCACCAGCATTTGTCGGTGTTTGTTTCTGTAATGGCAGCTGTTCTGACCAGCAGGAGATGGAATCTTAATGTGGTGTTATATTTTTACAGCTACCCATCTTTCTATCTGTGTGTGAATCAGCATGTGTGCCATAGCACACACATGGAGGTCAGACTTGCAGGAGTCTGTTCTCTGCTTACACAATACAGGTCCTGGGGATTGAACCCAGGTCAGCAGGACTGCAGGCAAGGGCTTTTACCCGGTGAGCTATCTCAATGGGCTTTGGTGTAGTTTTAATCTTCATTTTTCTGGTGCCTGGTGAGGCTGAGCTTGTGTGTGTGTGTGTGTGTGTGTGTGTGTGTGTGTGTGTGTGTGTGTGTGTGAAGAGAGAGAGAGAGAGAGAGAGAGAGAGAGAGAGGCAGAGAGAGAGGCAGAGAGAGAGACAGAGACAGACAGAGAGAGAGACAGAGACAGACAGAAACAGAGACAGAGAGACAGAGAGAGCATTGGGTTGTTTAATTTTTATTATAAATTTTTTGAGCACTTTGTTTATTCTAGAATGTTGCCTGTGCTTTGCAGAAGCTTTTTAGTTTCATGAGGGACCAATTGTGAGCTGTGGGCATTGAGTCCTGCCTTTGCCTGAAGAGTGCAGCCACTATGTTTGTCTTGGTCCTGCTCCTGACTCACAAAAGAGATGGAAAATACTCGAATTGTGATAGAGCCACCTTCACAAGCCTGACGTTCCCACTTAGTCTTGACACCAAGACTGTGTGGTGTCAAGCAGGGAATTGCAGAAGAATTAACAGGGCAGTAAGTAGGAACCGAAGGCCTCAGAGGCAGGATTCTCTCTTGATGTCCAGATGTCTTGATGTCCTTTCTGTCCAGAGCACAAATGGGCTGAGGTGTCTGGTTGACTGTACGTTTGGAGATTTGGTTGGCATCCCCTGAGTTTGGAAGGCTAACTGCTGGGCGCCAAAGTCTCCTTTTAGCTTTTCCTTTACCAATGTGCTGCAGCCGTGGAACAATAGGTCAGACAGATGTCTCAAGCTGCTAGCAAACAGAAAGCAGATTTAATTTCAGTGTAAAGAACAGAGAGATTTGAAATCATGGACATATGGTTCTGAGTCTCCAGTGAGCAAATCCCCAGCCCAGAGCAGCAGAACAAGAGAGCAGCTTCAGACAACACGTAGAAGTGTGCACACGGCACACAAAAACCTCTGCCATCAAACTGTCCTCATGAAGGAAGTACCATCAGCCTCACATCACACAGAGAGACTGGTGACCAGAGCAGAACATTACTAACATCTCAGGGTAGATTTCTCCAGATCAGAGCAACCAATATGCTTCTAGGTGTCTTGCTACTCTGTAGGCTCTCAACTCTTCTACATGGCAACTTGGGAGAAGTCTGTTTCTGAAACAGTGGATTTCCAAAAGTAATCACCAAATGAAGGAGCCATGCCGCTCAGCCCAGCTGAGGGTCAGGCAGCTCGGGTTGTCTGCAGCTCAGGGCGATCTGGAAGCTGTGGACAGCCACACTCCACCATCGAGGCACTCCTGAGACACTTGCTATAAACAAGTGTTTATAACAAACAGCCAGGGGGGAAGAGCAGGCACCAAAATGGGAGACTGCTCAACAAGCAAGCATGCTTGCCGCCACGCCCAATGACCTGAGTCTCACCCCTGAGACCCACCATTGTGGAATGAGAGAAACGATTCCCACAAGTTGTCCTCTGACTCTGCATGTTCACCATAACACACAAAAGTACAAACACATGCAGCGTGCACACACCCCTACACACAGTAAATGTAATAATAAAAACATGTAAATAAAATATGTTGAATTCTGCCGACAACACACACACACACACACACACACACACACACACACACACGCACACGCACACGCACAGAGACACACACATTTATGCATTAAAAAGGGTTCAAGAGTAAGGCACATTAGCACACTATGCAATTACTTCCATGTGGCAGAAAGATGGCTGCTTTTAGTATGCCAACAAGAGCCCAAGAAGAGCCCCGTCTGGGCTTGCCGAGACTCATTATCACAATTGCTGTCATAAACAAAGTTTATTAAAAAAAAAAAAAAACCTCCATTTATTTTAACTTACTATTAACTATTAACTATTAACTATTAACTAAACTATTAACCATCATAGTAAAAATAAAAGGTGAAAACAAGGGAAGAGAAAGTTCTCTGGTAGATCACCCCCTAATCCTGGTCTTGACCTCACTGTGGCCCCAAAGCCTCTCTCCATCCTCACCTCCCTCAGGGCCTTCCTCAGGCATGTCCAGGCTGGTTCAGACTGGCCGGCCAGGCTTCTTGAAGGAGAGCCCGCCTCCTGAGGACGTTCAGCTGCACATCAGCTTGACCTCTCTGACTTTGGCTCCTGGGAAAAGGAGGCCGAGCCCCCTCCCTAGGAATGGGAAGTAATACTGAGACACCCCCGCAGCTCTTGCTCCCAGGCCGGCCTTATCCCTGCTAAGGGGCCAGGGCTTCCTTCCTGCCAGGAAGCCCTGGCCTAGACACAAAGGGGGTTATCAGTTGCCATCAGGGGATTAGGACCACCGGTTGCCCGGGCACCATTCTCTCAGTGTTAGGACCACAGAGCGCCATTCTCGCCATTCTCACAGGGGCCAGGTTCCCAGGCCTTTCCTGTGTGGGTCTTCACTTCTGTGAAATCTTAGTTCAGTCTTATTCTAAAATGGAGGCCCTTCCACTTCCTACCCCTCTTTGATCTCGAGTCAACAACCTTTCACCCCAGACTTTCCTTTTCTGGGTCCAAATCATCTGAACTGATGAAGATGAGAACTTAGGCAAGAAGTTTCCATTCTTTCCAGAGCTCTTTTTAAAAAATCATGCACAGATTTGACTAACTGACTCGGTGTTCATTCTGAGAACACACACTCTTACTGGCTGAGAAAACTAAGAAATTATAGCTGTATTGGCGTTTGGGTTATTAACCTAATGACTGATTTATTTACCAGCCCCTAATAGAGGGTTGTTCCATATTTTAAAAGCAGAGACTTTATTAAAATCAATCAATCAAATAAACAGGCAAACCCCACAACCCTAGAGACTGCTTAAAAGAAACTTCAAAAGAATCACATTATCTGCTTGTGGTGAGCACAGTAAATATCTGGGTGACTTTCTGGGAGTTTAAGACCAAAATGGCCATTGATGCAGAATCATGTCTCAAAAATAAAGCTGGGACAGGAGGCCAGAGGGACAGCTCATCGGTTAAGAGCACTGGCTGCTCTTCTAGAAGACCTGGGTTCAATTCTCAGCTCCCACACGGTGCTCCGAGCCATCTCTAACCCCAGGTGTAGGGATTGCCTCCCCCCTTTTCTGGCCTCCTTGTGCAATAGGCACATAAGTGCAGAATATGCATACACATAAAATAAATATTTAAAAAAAAACTGAAGGGGGAAGTAGAGCATAATTTATTACACTGAGATACTAATTCTTCATAATAAAAATGAAATTGATTTTAAAAATGTATGTCTTATCCTATACCTGGGAGAATGAACATATGTAAATCCTATACCTGGGAGGCTGAAGCAAGAGCAAGGCATACTGGAGGTCAAGCCTGGTCAAACAATGGTGAGCAAACCTTACTTACACTGTAAAGAGCTGCCCTGTACTGAAAAGTCACACTGTGAGTCAAAGGCTCCCTGGGCTCCTAAAGATCCCTGGTATATGAACGACAAAGGTGACCCTTTGACTGGGTGTGTAGATAGCTGACAGAGAGCACTCAAGGTGGAAATGCTTGGTTTAAATCCAGTCTTTGTGACTACCTGATGTTCCAGAAGCTGCTAACACATCCACACCTGCGACAACTGAAGATTACTTCAGTTGTCTTCCCCACTCCCTCCCATGCTAATCTCAAACACTCAAACCTCAGCACCCTGCCCAGACTTCAGCCTGCATGCCCAGGAGGATGAAGAGGTGTTTGTTCTCACATCCCTTCACGGAATTCAAAGGAGAAGCTAAGCCACAAGGAATTCATCATCCAGATAAGCAAAGGCGGGGCTTTTTTTCTGAAGCATGCTTCTGGGTGTGTGATTTTATATCTATATAGGAATATAATGGTTTATGATACTTTCCAAACAATTATGGACCTCACGGACCGTTAGTCCAGACTTACCCATCTACTGGTGAATCCCTCTCTCTCTCTCTCTCTCTCTCTCTCTCTCTCTCTCTCCCTCCCTCCCTCCATCCTCCCCCTTCCCTCCCCCCCCTCTTGGTTTTTCGAGACAGGGTTTCTCTATGTATCTCTGGCTGCCCTGGAACTCACTCTATAGACCAGGCTGGCCTTGAACTCAGAAATCCACCTGCTTCTGCCTCCCAAGTGCTGGGATTAAAGGCGTGCGCCACCACTGCCCGAGATAACTCCTACTTCTCAATGTGTGGAAAAGAAAGATAATGGGGGGGGGGTTAGGGATGGAGATGGTGGTGGTGAGGAAGAAGAGGCAGAGGAAACAAGAGGAATGAGAGGGAGAAGAGGAAGAGAGGGAAAAGCAGGGAGGAGGGAGGAGGGGGAAGGGAGGAAGTGATTATCAGATCCTTCCGGCCCTCTTCTAGCCCTGTGATCTGTGACTCTGTGCAAGTGTCTCTCTGTCTTCTTCTCCAGAGAAAAGGGGCAGTTATGGCCCAGGGTGCAGCCTGCGTCAAAGACCAGGCCTGCTCTGACTCAACGAGCAGGCAGCCAGGTCTGGACCTCCCTGCTTAACTCAGGTCCACAGGGAACCCTCGGAATAACAATTCAGATGAGCTCTTGTTACCCCGCAAAGCCTGATGGGAATGTCTGAGATGCTCTGGGTAAACACCCTAACAGCTGATTTGAAGTGATTGAGTTCATTTTGACAGCATCCAGTCAGCCGCAGCTCATGATGACCCATGAGGCAGTGTTCCTCCGTGGTCTGCAGTTGCCATGGTTTCCTGGGGAGCATGGTCTCCTGGCTGTGTGTCTAGAAAAGGGTTCATGAGAGAAAACAGAGGGTACTTTCTAGGAAGGGTGGTGACTGTACTCTCAGAGGAGTCTCCTGCTGCCCTGGATGAGGAGACCTCACACAAGTGTGCTACTCCAGAGCCTCCACTAGAAACAAGCAGTGGGGGTCTCCTCTGGAGCTGTGGGAGTTCTGTACCTTGGAGCAGCCTTGAGACTTTCAAGGAGAATTCAAATTATCCTACAAGGGTACTGAGGTTGGCTTGGGCAGTCTTTTCCCCATGTCTTGGATGGCTGCTCAGGGTTTGGTTTTTTTTTTTTTTTTTTTTTTTGTTTGGTTTGGTTTGGTTTCAGTTTTTCAAGTCAGTGTCGTTCTGTGTAGCCCTGGCTGTTCTGGAACTCGCTCTATAGACCAGGCTGGCCTCAAACTCAGAGATCTGCCTGCCTCTGCCTCCCAAGGCATACAGCACTATGCCTGGCTGGTTTGGGGCATTTTTAAAGATTTATTTTAGTTATGTTTCTGTGTGTGGGTTTCGTGGGTAGCACGAGGGAAGTGCCAGTGGAGGCCAGGACGGGGTTGAGTCTACCATAGCTGGAGGTACAGCTGTGAACCACCTAAGGTTTCAGGAACTGAACTAGTATCCTCTGGGAGAATTGTCTGTATCTTAACTGCTTCCACACCGTGTCCCAAGCTTTTAAAAGAAGATTTATTTTGTGCTTAGGGTTTTGTGAGGCTCCTGGCCTGGGAACCCTGGGGTGATCCTCTATGCTTTGAGGAGACACTGTTATCCAGCAAACCCTCAGAAGTCGTAGGACCTGGCTGAGGGAAGAGTTCAGTGTGGGACTCCACTTCTGCTTCTTCCAGGAAATTCGCCTTCTTTTTCTGGGAAGGCCAGAAGCAAAAAGCTTGACTGCTTAACAGTCTTGACTAAGTCTAGTCAGGGCCCAGGGAACCTGGGTGTGAGGTCAGTGAGAGGGCCCACCCATCAGCCCTGAGAACATCATCGGACATACTGTCCCGACTCCCAGCATCCTTGGACAAGGCCCATCAAGAGCCACCCCTGCCTGGGGTGAGAATGTGGGTACCATCCCTGAAGTCAAGTCAGGCTACTGCCCATGTGTATAATTTCAGCTCTCGGGGGACATTGCCAGGGGACTGCTGAAAGTTAAGGCCAGTCTAGCCTTGTAGTGCATTCCATGGCAGCTAGGGATGTACTGCAAGACTACCTGAAAAAAAATGTATTTCAAACTATTTATTATTTAATGGCAGGCAAAATTGGTGCAGTTGAGAGAGGAGAGAAACCCTGTCTTCTCCTACAGGCTCCTGGTGAAATGCCCACTTGCCCTGGACTGTTAAAGGCTGTTGGTCTTGATGAATAGATCTTAAGCCCTTCAGCTGCTTATTCCTAGTTCTCAAATCAGTAACTTTCCAGAATAAAGGAGAGCAAAGTTTCCTTCCTCTGGAACGAAGGATGTCTTAGAGGATAAGGCCTGGTTGCTAAGGCTTCTTCCATTTAAGTGAAAGGTTCTTTGAGCAGTCATAATCTTCCCAAGTGGCTTTTCCTCGTGCAAAGGCAGACATTGGGATAGGAGGTGGTTATGTCACACACTGAGATGGGGAGGTGGGACTGACCTGGAAGTTCTTCCTGCCTGGAGTTTCTGTCCTACTAAGTTCCTCTAAGATGCCTGGGGGAGTCCATAGCTAGAAAATGGGTGGTCTGGGAGGAGCAGAGTTAAGATAGTGAAAATATGTAGCACACTTTATGTCCAAAGTCTTCAATAAGAGAAAACTCTCCTGGGAAAGACAGGGCTGAATGGTGCAGAGAGCCTGGGAAATACAAGACGGAGGGCATTGCTTCAGACAGCGCTCCTGCACTGACTCTGCAGACATGACCCAGGAGTTCCGGATGCAAGGAAGCAAGTCGAACTTTTTATTCTGCTCAGGAAAAAAAAACATCAAAATAATGTATAAGGCTTTACTTGGTCCACCCCAGCAAATACAATAAATAGCTCTGCGGAGATGTGTCCCATTTGTACTCAGATTGCTGAATTATAACAGTTCTCGGTAAAATCTGGATTGGAGTTCTGTGTTGTGCGTAGATTTTGCAAATGTTTACTCTTGCTCTATGGCTCGCCCTTTCCACTTGCAAATAGCATCATCAGTGGGGGAGCCTGCTGTTACCATTCAGTATTGGGGAGCCCCACACATGCTAGACAAGGTCTATGCTGACCTATAGCCTCCGTCTGTCCGTCCATCTGTTTGTCCTTACTTTCTTTCATTCCTTTGTTCATTCTTTCTTTCTTTCCTTCTTTCCTTCCTCTGCTCTCCTCCCCTTTCTTTCTCCCCCTCTCCCTCCATTCTTCCCTCTTTCTCCCTCCCTCCTCTCCTCTCCCTCTCCCTTTTTCTCTCATCTGGGGTCTTGCTAAATCTCCCTGGATGGCAGTGATCTTGGGAACTTTGTCCCTGCAGTCTCTGAGCAGCCAGGTTCACAGGTACACACCGTCTTATTTCACGTGCCTTTGTAGTTTCCATGGAATTTTTTTTTTCCATTTCTGAGTCGTGCATGTGTATATGAACTTTAGTATAGACATATCATTTTCTACAACAGCCAAAGGCAGAAAGGCTCTTTGGGGTTGAGCTGGATGTGGACGGGCCTCTTACCCATTCCCTTTTGTTTCGTGTACACGCTGCATTTACACTTACTTAGGTGTTTGATTTTTTTATTTATGCTGCACAGTTTTCAGTGTATGTCTTGTACTTCTTTTATGCAAATGTCTTAATTTGTTTCTAAATATTTTTATCTAGTTTGCTGTAATTGTAAACAGAATTGCTTTCTTTATTCCTTTTGGGGGTTGCACATCACTAATACACAAAAATAAAATTGATATTTGAACATTGATCTAATATACTAAAGCCTTGGTAAACTTATTTAGTTCTAATAATTTTTAATGGATTCTTTGCAGTTTTCTATGGCCATTTTGTCTACAAACATGAAGTTGTACTTGGAGGAAAATGTTGGGTGAAATTGGCAGGAACAAACATCCTTGTTTTTTGCTGATATTTGAAGGAAAGCAGTCATTCACTCAGATTATAAGTTAGCTCTTTATCAGGTTAAGGAACTTCCTGTCTTAGATTCTTACAGCCAGCTAGAGGCACAATACCATGGCTGTCCTTGATGAACCTAGACTATTTTTCCTGAATGGTTTTTCAACAAAGCACAAATAGCTATAAGAAGCATACACAGGGCCAGAGATGTACCTGTCTTACTGGTTTGTCTTAAATGAACTGAGTACATGCTGGCCAGAATGCAGTCACTTTCTGAACCTATAAATGTGTTCCTCATTCTGACTTGACTTTACAATTTCAAAGCTTTTAGTGGTGACCCTTAAGCATAGCAAGCCCGCCTCCTCCCTCTCTCCCTCTGTCTCTCTGTCTCTGTCTCTCTCCCCCTGTCTCCCTCTCTCCCCTCCTCCCTCCCTCCCCCTCTCTTCCCTTCCTCCTTCCTTTCCCCTCCTCTCTCTGTGAGCGAGCATGTGCACATACAGCTGTGGTACTATCCATAGAGCTCCAGGCTTTATGCATCATAGAGTGACGCTCCACCACAGAGCTAAGCTCCCAACCTAAGGGAGTGTTCGACTGTGTAGGGTCTGATGGATAGCTAGTCAATTAGTGAATGCCTAATACTCGCTGCCTGTTCCTAGTTTCCAATATAAATAATAATAATTAATAATAATAATGAAAAACTCTTTTCTGTACCACACACAAAGATAAAATACCCTCTCTTAGTAACTTTCCAAAATACAACTCTGAAACTCCCCTGAAGGACTCACTCCTGAGAAGCTGTGACAGAGCCTCCAGTTCCAGCTTCCAAAGGCGCTGTCTGTCGGAAACACCAGTCTTCAAACAGCCACAGTTTTTTGTTTTTTAAATCTGTTGATGTAAGAATTCTCTTTGATTTAAATGTTGTTTCTCTTGGAGAAGGCTTGTTTTTCCAACCAAGTTAGGTCACTGAACTGGTAATACCAGGAAAAGAAAAAATTACAGAAGACATTTTAAAAACAGAAACTATGGTTACACTTTTGTCTGTGCCTTCACTGAATTTCTATGGCTTGTGTATAATTTTACCAGCAAATACTTTTCCCATTCAGAAATAGACCTCAGGATTCTCTCTCTCTCTCTCTCTCTCTCTCTCCTATTCCTTGACCCCCAACTCCCTTTGGCACTTTGTAGAGAATTCATTCCTCTTGTAGGATGCTTCTACACTCATGTAACAAATGAACAGTTTTCATCTTCAAGAAGAAGTTTTGATTCATTAAAACATTAGGCCAAAATACCATCTATTTTGACAGCTGAGTGTTTTAGCTTCTTAGGGCCAGCGACTCCCTTACCTGAAGGCTGCAGGTGACTCTGTGATCTGGTATTATTTAATCAGGTTTACAATGTGTACCATGCCTGATCCCCCTTTATAGAAAATTGTTGTTTTGGCTTTGTAAAGATGCGCTGTCATCAAAGTTGCTAAATTAATTAAAAATTAATTAGGTTATTTCCAGGACTTGCTCTTAAAAGGAACAAACTGATGTATGTTTGGAAACAAAGTCCTAAAATCTGGATGATGAGTTTCATTGTTTTTTCCTATCAACTGTATATCAAAAAATTCTATAGAAAATTAAACCATTTTATAGAAAATTAAACCAATAACAGTGAAGGTAAAAGACAAGTGTTGGTGTCAGAGTTGTCCTTGTGTGGGGTCCTGGGTGGCATCCCAGCACTGGGAGGGACTTGAAAGCAGGGGAAAGAAGAGGAGAGCAAACAACTTAGGGAGAGCAGACACCGTGTAACTTGGAGGGGCAGTTAGAAGCTCAGAAAGAGGCTTCAGTCATGCTGGGGCTCCTGGACCACTCCAAGTTCCCTTTTATCTTTATGTTTATCTCTTAAAAATGAATTCTTGGGGCTAGAGAGATGGATCAGCAACTAAGAGTACTGGCTACTCTACCAGAAGATCCAAGTTTGAGTCCAGTATGCACATGGCAGCTCACAGCAGGCTGTAACTCCGGTCCCACAGGAGCTACTGTCTCCTAGCTTCCTTGGCAGCAGGCATGCATGTGGTGCACAGAAAAGCATTCCGGCAAACCACTCATACAATTAAAAATAAGTAAATAATTTAATGGATTTTTTTTCTTGAACTGGCTTGATTCGAATGCTCACTCTCCCTTGGTGAAAACTCTCTTGCCCAGTAGGTGTGACAATCCCTGCATTTGGGAGGCAGAGGCAGGGAACCCTGGGAAAATCTGGCTAACTAGATGAGCCACAGCTGGTGAACTCTATGTACAGTGAGAGACCCTGACTCAGTAAATAAAGTGGAGAGAGAACAAAGAAAACACCAGGCGTCAACTTCCGGCCTCTGAATAATTCATACATTATATGTATAGCTACACACATGTAAACATGCATAAACAGGCAAAAACAAATTAAATTCCTAAAGACTTTCTTGGCATTAAGTCAGTATCTGGCCAAGTGGGCCTGTGCTGGCAATCTTGGAATCAAAAGATGCCTCAACTTTAGAGAAGAATTCTGGAATCAGACTATAAGATGATCAAACCAGTTCAGCCCACCCTACAGGTACAAAAGTAACAGCACAGAATACAAGCAGTTCTGTAAGATGTCTTGGCAGGGAACAGGCAGAGCTGATAGGCAATTTGCTGTGGTAATTTCCCAGGGATCATGTTATTCTATGAAACAAGATGGCTGCCCAACTGTCAAGTAGACCTCTAAGCTTCTTGTACCAGTCAGTCTTCTTGTGTCAGTCTTGCTTGAGGGGCCTTACAGTTTGAGTACAGCAAATGCAAGGTAATCTCCCCTTTGGATAAGGATGAAAAGTTTGGAGAAGAAATAGCCCCCTGCATCTTCATGTACCACAAAAGGCAACAGCTTCCTACACAGGGTACGGGAAGCCATCTAAGAATGGATTCCCAAGGGGTGTGTCAAGAAATTAGCTATTGAGGGAAGTCATCTCAGAGTGGAACAGGGTAGATCTTGGTGTGACCGTTCTGTCAGGAGGCACTCCCTTTAGCTAACAGAAACAGTGGTCTATTTCCCCTGAACTTTTATACTGAGAGAAGTCTGGGTCCTGGTGTGAGCCAGAGGGGCGTTGCCTCCTAGAAAGGGATTCACGAAGCTTTGGATAGTGTGTCTCTTGCAGGAGAGACTGGTGAGTCAGGTAGGGACAGGTCTACACCTTGACCAGGACTGCTTAGTCACGCATGCCTCTTGTCCTGTATTTAAACCTAATGATGGACTTGAGGCCACTCCACCTCTTTATTTGTCCCTTTTCTCAGTGTTGGAAAAAACCCTTTCCACTTTTCATCATTGTTTGTCTCTTTAGTTGGCCTGAGAGGACAGGTGGCTAAACTGTCAGAACGCAGGCATTGATCCTCAAGCCCAGGAACGTGAGTGCCCAGGTAGAAGAGCATCCATAGCCTGGACATGGGGAACAGTATTAGAAGTAGAGTTCACAATCTCATTTATTTATTTGTTCTGTTTGTTTATATGTTTGGTTTGTTGGTTTGTTTGAGACAGATTCTCTCTCTATAGCCCTGGCTTTCTTGGAACTTGCTATATAGACCAGGCTGTCCTGGAACTCACAGAGATCTGCCTGCTCCTGTCTCCTGTGTACATCTAGTTAAAAGGAATCTGAATTTGGAGCCCTAAGAGATGACTAATCCCTTGTTGCTCTTTCAGAGAACTCAAGACCAGTTTATGCCACCTAAACCACATTGTTTGCTCACAGCTATCTGTAATCCCAGTTCCAGGGGATCTGATGGCCTCTTCTGCCTTCCATGGTATCTCTCATGCACATGGCATATATACACACAGACATGTACACATACATTTAAAACAGAAAAAAAAATCTGAATTTGGAAAGAAAATGAACTTTTACTTCCAAGCTAAGAGGAAAAAATGGTCACCCTTGCTCCTGTTGGGAAAGTGAGGTCATGCCATGTACTTCCTGGGTCAAGGAAGAGCCTGTATGTCTCCTCCCTCCCCCCAAAAGAAAAGGAGAGAAAGAAAGAAGGAAAGAAAGAAGTGAATGCAATTGCCTATGAGTTGAAAGAAAAAATAATAACCATCCCCTATCATATAGCAAATGAATACCATAAACATCTTAGTTTTAGTTTCCCCTATACATTTATGTAAGAGTCACTCAATTTAGGAACTATCACAGGTGGCAAATTCAGAAACACTAGTGGTATATGATGTTTTCCCTGGAATGATTTATTGTCTCCATCACTAAAAGGAGAAAAGAAAAGTTCAGTGAGTCAGGCCATTTAACACAAAGCTTAAAGATGCATAAAAGCATTTCTCACGTTCCGTGGCAATGCAAAGTTCATGATGCCATCCTGTGCAATATGGCTTCTGTGTAGAGAAAGAGAGAGAGAAAGAAAAGACCCTTTGTTTACTGATCTTCTTGGCATCGGGTCTTCACTATGCAATAATCTTAGCCATTGTTCTAAAAATCTGGATAAGAACAGCAGCCGTTACTGTTACAGGCAGCAGTCAAGTAAGGCAAGAGATTCCATATGAACTCAGGGTTAAAGGACGTGGCTTCAGAAATGTTTCTGGGCACCATGAAATGTTGCATTGGAGAAAAAGCTGACACTGCAGGGCTTGTTCCTTAAGACGACTTGGGCTGTGCGTGACAGCAAATTGAGCTCATTTGGTTTAGTAATAAGTATAGACTGTGTTGCCCTGTAGTCCAAGTTCAGTTCATGCAGCTTGTCAGCAATGGCCCAGGCTCTCTGCATCTGCTGACTTTGCCAAACCCGAGTGCTTGGTGCCTCAGACCAGTTTTCTACATGGATGTAAGATGGTCACTATGGCTTCAAGGCATGGCTGTGGTCTGAGAAGACAAGCCTGTTTTCTACTCTGTATCTCTATAAGATACTGTGTATCTCTGTAAGTCTTCCCTACAGAACTCCCTCGGGTCTCTTTGTTCTTTCAACTTTTGTCAGTTCCTTGTCTTTGTACATGCTAAACCAGCCCCCTAACCACAGAGCCATCCCCAGGCATCTTCCCTCACGACTTACTGACATTCTGTCTCCTGTCTATATCCAAAACAATCCCAGATTGGGGAACGATCAGTGAGAGTCCACAGCATGTCTACATATGAAGCCTCCTTTGAAGTTCACAACTAAATAAGGAGATGGATGTGAACAAAACTAGGGAGGGGTAGAGAGGAAGGAGAGGAGGTGTGAGCCATCAGCAAACATTGCTTCTAGTAAGAGCCGAGCTGTTCTCTGAGAGGCAGTGTCCCAGACAGCAGACACAGTCTACTGAATTTCAGAATATAGTGCTAAACTGTGTAAGGCAAGTCTCACTCCTTTGAAGGCGTACACACATGTGTGCACATGCGCACTGTTCATTTTTATTTCCATTACCAGTTGATCCATGTGTTTCCTCAATGTTTTCAGGAAGAGACCGTGGATTGATATATTTTTGGAATCTTTACCTTTCTGATCACGTATCTCTGTTGCTTTCCCTAACCAAAGACAGAGAATGATTAGACAGAAGCCCGCACTCGGGGTCCTCCTCTGTCCAGTCTGTAGGCGCGACTACAGTGTTTTCTGGAATAAGCATGGCAGGGGTTACTGTTTCTTTGCTCTGCTGTAAATAAGACATCATTCCTTCTTTATCCTTTCTTGGATATGGGCTGCACCGTTTCTTTGGTTTCACCCTGTGCGCAGTGGCCTGGCCACATCCCCCCAGTGCTCTCCAGGACGTCTTGTTTTTCTGTTTCTTTGCCCTCAACCCTTCTACACACACTAATTTAAATTGTGCTCTTTGTCTTCTGCTCCTATGGCCTTCTTTCCCGACACTCAAACCTCACCTTTTCCTCTGTGTTATAAAGAATATCTTCCCTGTAGTCTCCAGACTTCCTTTCCAACGCGTGCAGCTTCTCCTCGCTCACTGAGAACTGTACTACACTACTGGCTACTACTTTGTTAAGCTTCCTTGTCTGACCCATGTCACATTGATGCTGACAAGGCTCCATTACCCTTGCATCTACCCTCCTGGTGACTAATTTGTACAAGACTATTGCACTTTCCTCAAATGTTTTCTGGTCTCCCAAGGGAAAACGCCGTTGGAGGAATGCTCTTTGTCTTGTCCTCCTTCCTCCGAATTGCTTTGCATGCTCCCAAGGCAGCTTTTGCTTGCTTTGATTGCTCGCCTTTGAGAAAAGCCAGTGTCAGAATCATCCTCAGGCTACAAAGTGTAGAGGTTTTATTTGCTCTGATGAGACACTTGGGTAATGATTGGCTGGTCTAAGCTCCACAGCTGGACAACAGGTTGGTGTGCTTTCCTGCCCAATTCTGAGAGTCTCAGCTGTCTTTTTAGCACAGGCCTGATGCACTGGATTGCCGACCCAGTTTTAGGCTACCCTTCTGATGACGCATTGCAATTGGGGTACCCCATCTTTCTATTTCTAAGTATGACATTTGATTTCTGCCTATAAGGAATACACTTAAGGTCTGAAGTCTCTCAGAAGAGGTCTCTAAAGGAAGCTTAAAAGACAGAGATAAAGGAAGAGAACTGGAAAGTCATGAATCCTTTAACAAAAGGAGGAAAACAGAGAGAACTAGAAGGCTAAGGAGGGTAGAAGGAAGAAGAAAGGGGTGGGAAGAAGAAAAAACCAGCCATCTTTAGTCTCGTGAGTCTGTTTATTGAGGCTGTTTGAGGTGAGAACATAGTTTTCAGGGTGATGTGAGCTTTGCTGAGAAAACTGAGTTTCACATTCTTTGACCAACAAAAGGAAGAAATAATTAACTGCATTTTATTACCATGGGGTTTTAGCTTTCGGTTAAAGGATATATTGTGTTGCCTAAAGGAAAGATTTTCAGATAAGAGGCAACTGATTAAATATATTGTCCTGGAGTTTACCTTTCAGCCTTTGCTGGCTTTGGGCTAGGCATGACCATGTAGCAGAATCTCGAAATGAACAATAGCTAGTGTCTTGAAGCCTGTCTCAGGCTCCGAGCTGTTCTTTAAGATTATCTTTAATTCTAGGTATTACGGTGTTTGTTGAGACACTGGCCTCAACAGTTTCGGGTTGCCCTTCCCGGTGCTCCACCTTCCTGCCTACCCTGTCACAGCACTGGTGAGGAGTCTTTACAGCAGCTTACAGAATAGCACGAGGGGCTACACTCCACGTGACCGCTCCAGGCTTCTCAGAGTGTCCACCCAGGTCTCTAAACAGAGGAACATGGTCTCCTCTCACCTTGCTTTTGTCTCCAGAGTCATTGATTTCTGAGCAATGGCCAGGCCACCGTGGCTGCTATCCCAGTCCTCTGCTTTCACCTTAGGTAACAGCTTCTTCTAGATTTTGTGACTTGATCCTCTTAGCTTTTGATGGCACATGGGGCTTTGAATGTTCTGTGGCTTCCTGGGACTTTAGAGGATACCACAAATTTCCACCCCAGAATGTTTACCCTGATCCATTTAAAATCAGAAATAAAGATTGAAGGCACAGCTCAGCATGTGTGAGACCCGAGGCTGTCTCTGGCACTTAACCCAGTCCAGTATGGTGTTGACACCTCTGATCTCAGCACTGGGGAGACTGAGGCAGAAGCCCTTGAGTCCATGGCATGGCTGTACCACCATCTCCAAAAGAAGCCTGTGGGCTGGAGAGGTATTAGAGGTGACAAAGTGCTTGCTTGGCATGCACAAAACCTGGGGTTCTATCCCCAGCACCACGTAAAACTATACAGACATGCCACCGTGCACTCTTGAGGTAGAGGCAGGAAGATCCGGAGTCCAAGGTCATCCTTGTTAACATAGTGAATTTGTGAACAGTGCTAGCTATTAGAGTAAAAAAAAAATAGCAAAACAACAAACACTTTCATAAATTATACAAAAATTGTATAACTGACCCAAACTAGATATGAGCCATAATGTACTTGTTTTTTTAAAAAAAGGCTTTCTTAGTATATGGATAAATGTGTGTGTGGGGTGTGTGTGTTTTTTTTAATTACATGTATGGGTATGACCACATGCAGGTGGGTACTTGTGGGTGCCAGCGGTAGTTGGCTCCCCCAGAAGCATTATTGGCAGTTGTAAGCTGCATGGTGTAAGCACTGGGAACAGAATGAGAGCCCTTAGCAAGAGCAGTGCTCGCTTTTACTGAGCCCCCTCAGTAGGTTTAACAGAGAAGGCTCTGTAAGCTCATTTATAGCCTCCATTGTTAATAGGAATTAAACAAAAGCAAATTCAAACATGAAAATCCAGGATGCTAAAACCACGTGAATCCTCTGAAGCAGTGGAAAGGACCCCTGTTGAAAAGAGAAAAGGAAAGTAGAAAGGAATGGCGTTTATTATGGTTTGCTCCAAAGAACAGAGCGCGGAGCTCTTGGAAGGATCAAGAAAGAGGTGGATTTGGCTTAACCCAGGCTCATCTGATGCCTCCCCCAGAAGTCAACAGCCTGGTTCTAAGAGGAGATATACCTGTTCACCCTGAAACCCCCTTTCCCTGGAAACTGCTGGCCAATGAGACCAAGGATCTGCTCGTGTCCACCTTCCGGCACCCCTCATGCTGGGGTCACAGGCACACGTCACTGTGTCCAGCTTTTCCGTGGGTTTCTAAGGTTCCAAACTGAGGTCTTTATGCTTGTGCTAGGGGCACTTTACAGACTGAACCAAGTCTCTAGCCACTTCCCAGATGGAGCATCAGCCATTAATGGGGCCAGACAATTCACCAAGCACAAGACAACAGCCCTTCATGAAGCCACTGGGACCTCCAGAATTTTATTAATTAATTAGTTAATTAATTAATGTTTTGAGACAGTATTTCTCTATGTAGCTCTGGCTGTCCTGAAACTCACTATGTAGATCAGGCTGACCTCAAACTCAGAGAGATCTGCCTGCCTCTGCCTACAGAGGGCTGGAACTAAAGGTGTCCAC
The DNA here is from genome assembly GCA_030674055.1 of Rhabdomys pumilio. Taxonomy (NCBI): domain Eukaryota; kingdom Metazoa; phylum Chordata; class Mammalia; order Rodentia; family Muridae; genus Rhabdomys; species Rhabdomys pumilio. The sequence continues at coordinate 5,014,468 of JANHMN010000028.1, read as the reverse complement.
TACTATATTTCTCCAGAGGCTCCAAAAATTTAAGGCTAAGGGCAGCAATTGGTTTAAAGAGTACTTGGGAGCCGGTCATAGCTTCATTTAAAGAGTATTTCCTGTAGATACATTTGTTTGCACAATAGCTTTTGACGTGTGTTGAAATTTTCATGCTGTATTTGTGGTAGCTCTGAGGAGTTGATAGAAGAGGAAAAGACCCTCTCCCTCAACTCCCCCTTCAGTCACTCCTTGGTGTCCTAAGGGTGGGTGACAACTTGGACCTTGGTCTGATCCAAAATTCTGTCTGACCTATAAGTGGGAACAGACGCCTCTTTTAAAAAGTCACTGAAGATTTGAGTGCGGCTTCATGTAGACTGGTAGAACCAAATGAGGCAGGAGAAAGCAGACTACGTGATTTAGTCTGTTTCCAGCAGCCTTTTGCAAACACCCAAAGTCTGTTTGGAGCCTGGCCTCCTTCCTTTGGAGTCTTGCCTCCTCTGAGCAGACGCCAGCCCTGCAGTGGCCCTGTCCCCTGACCAACAGGTGCACAGTTTGTTCTCATACAGACAAGAGAAGAGCTGTTCTCAGTGGGGTGCTGCCGTCAGTCTGCTTCAAGGCTAGAACTCAGTTTTACAAACAAGTTTTCTTCTGGTTTATTCCACTGGACGTCTGCAGTCCCTGGTGTGAGGTGCTGGCTCCCGCTAAGCAGCTAAGCTAGGGGCTTTTCTGCTGCACTGTGTAAATGGCAGAGCTCACGTCAGGTTTCCATGGGTCTTGGACTGTGTTGCAGAGTCCTTTGGGGATGTTCTAAAGTTCATGGTCCTTCAGAGCCAGGAGAGGAAAGCCCAACAGCAAAACAAGTGGAAAGAAAGAAAGGCAGTGTTCTGGTCACATGGTCTCAGTCCTTTGAAATGCTTGCCCGAATCTATTCTGTTTCTGAGAGGTGCTGAATGCTCTTGTTACATGCTAGGTCTAATGTCTTTTCCCCTTCATCCAAACTCTCCTCCTTCTGAACATTTAGCACCCACAAATCCTATAACACTGAATCTGGGGGTTTAATCTAACTCCTCTAATCTGTACATTTCTATTTTCCCTTTATCCCCTTTCCCTAACCTTCCATCTTCCATTTGGCCATCTTTTACAGTTTTGGTTGAAGACCAGTGTTCAGTATCAAAAAGAGTAAAATCCATATTTGCCCTATTATTAAAAAAAAAAGAAGAAGACCATTTCTCAGCTGTGTATTGGTCCATAGTAACTTTCCCTGTTAGCAGGTGGGTTTTTCTCTACTGAAGAACGTAGCATCCTTCCACCCTGCACCTCTGCCATCACTGTTGAATAGAGGAACTCATTGTTTCCATATCTGCCATAAGATTCTTCCTGCACGGCACTTGGCTGGTTCTCTAAGTGAGAGCTTGTTACATGGTCACTTCTGGAAGCTATGAGAAGTATAGTTCAGAGCTGGGCAGTCCCTCCCCTGTGTCAGCTCTGTTTTACAGGAGAAGTGGATTGGAGACCATGGCTTGTCATCTCTGCTACAGTACTTGCGTCCCCTCGGGAAACTGTGGCTCTGTGGAAATGCATATTTGTCTTAGTTAGGGTTTTACTGCTCTGAACAGTCATCATGACCAAGGCAACTCTTATAAGGACATTTAATTGGAGATGGCTTACAGGTTCAGAGGTTCAGTCCATTATCATCAAGGTGGGAGCATGGCAGTGTCCAGGTAGGCATGGTGCAGGAGGAGCTGAGAGTTGTACATCTTGTTCTGAAGGCTGCGAGTGGAAGACTGACTTCCAGGCAGCCAGGATGAGGGTCTTAAAGCCCACACCCACAGTGACACACCTACTCCTGTAAGGCCACACCTCCAAATAGTGCCAGTCCCTGGGCCAAGAATATACAAACCATCACAACATTCTTGTACTTTCTTGTGTCGCTTTTGTTTTTGAATTGCTACAAATATATTTTGCCTTCTTTCCTTGTAAAGGGTGTAGTTACACCTTGTAAATATTTCTTTTCTTCTCTTCCTCCCCCCACCTCCTTTCTTACCTCCCTCCATGTCTTCCTTCCTTTTCTTTTAAATTGCCTGGGCCAGCAGCATTTCCATCACTGAGCCTTTTATTTTCACTTAGCATTGACAAATCCTACGTCTATTGTTTCTGGCCTTGACCATCAACCCTGCAGTGACACCCCATCTTACATTCTGACTGACTTCCAAACATCATCTTCCGTGACTCATTGAATAATTTGTCTTTATGATGTATGATTTGAAATTCTTTTCTAGATATTTATAATAAAACATACTAAAATGTAAGTCAAAGTATCATATTACTGATTTCTTATATGAATTTCTTATCATTGATAAAATAGAAGGGAACTGAAAGCATCTGTGTTAATTTTATGGTCATTGTGACCTGTTACCTGAAAAATCAACTTAAAAGGAAGACGTTTGTGATGGTTTGTATATGCTTGGCCCAAGCAGTGGCACTATTTGGAAGCGTGGCCCTGTTGGAGTAGGTGTGTCACTATGAGGGTGGCCTTAAGACCCTCATCCTAGCTGCTTGGAAGTCAGTCTTCCACTAGCAGCCTTCAGATGAAGATGTAGAACTCTGAGCAACAAAGTCTTCCATATTCCTACTAGGATGGCCCATCAGACCCCTTCTCCTGCGTTCCAAATTCAAAGTCCCCAAATCCATATTCTTCCGAATAAAAGCATGGTCGGGCCTATCACAACGATATCCCAGTCCCTGGCACCAGCTTCTGTCTTAGGGTTTTACTGCTGTGAACAGACACCATGACCAAGACAAGTCTTACAAAGGACAACATATATTTGGGGGTGACTTACAGATTCAGAGGTTTAGTCCATTATCATCAAGGTAGGAGCATGGCAGCATCCAGGCAGGCATGGTGCAGGTAGAGCTGAGAGTTCTACATCTTCATCTGAAGGCTGCTAGTGGAAGTCTGACTTTTAGGCATCTAGGGTGAGGGTCTTAAGACCATGCTCACGGTGAACACCTACTCCAACAGGGCCACACCTCCAAATAGTGCCACTCCCTGGGCCAAGCATATACAAATCATCACAAAGTTTATCTTGGCTCATGCTTCTGAGGTCTCAGCTTGTCATAGTGAAGAGTGAAGCATCTCATGAGTATCAGCTAGAAAACAGGGAGACCGAGCCAGAAACCAGGCTTAACCTCAAAGGCATTGTCCTAGGGGCCTACTGTCTCCAGCTAGGTCCTACCTACTATAGTTTATACCACCTCCCAGACAGTCCGCAGCTGAGGACCAAGTGTGCAGGCAGTGAGCCTGGAGAGGACACTTCATACTGAATCCACACCAGCATTGTTTCTGAACACGTCAAACTACAAATGCAGCCACTTCCGAGTGAAGTGCCTGACAGTAGGCCACCTTCCTGGTCAGTGCCTGTCTATGGGCCACCTTCCCGGCCTCTCATTTTGATCCACGTTGGTTTTATTTGCACCAATGAAGAGGTGACATAAAGAGGGAGCTGGGCTCATTATGATTTACCTGAGAATGTTGGGATGAAAACCAAGAATTGAACTGAATAGTAGAGATTGTGTGGAGCACACACTTCAAAACAGACAACAAAGTTGGGGAAAACCCATGCATGGGTAGCCTATGGATGGTTTCCAACCAGCCAGTAGGAAGACGGATGGGCAATGATTGCTGTACCAAGGACCCAGAATCTGAACTTCACGGAAAAATTGTCTAGCTGATCCAGCTTCTCTTTTTTGCCTGGGTTTTAAAGATCTTCCATAAGTTTCTCCCCCTCCCTCCTAGCCTGGTCAACTGGGTCAGCAGTACACCATGCTCTGGTATATAACTCTCCCCTAACTCTGTGCTCAGTGCCCCAAGGACTCCCCCTCCCCACTCCCTATCCTGTGTCCACTCTCCCCCTTTCTCTTTAAATCTATTTAGAGCTCTTTTGACAGGCTAATCTTTCTAAAGCACTTTTGCTGTGTCACAGCCAAGAATTCTGCTTAAGGACCTGTTGTCACTTTAGACATGTAGAATAGTTTTACATAGTAACAGTCTATAAATAAGACCGCTGGTTAGCAGAGCAGCAAGTTTTTAATCTGAGGGCAAGTCCAGCACAGCACCATGTGTACACGGAGTAATGGACAGAAATAAGAAATCAGGGCCACTGGCCTCTGCCACCTGCCAGCCTCTGAGCCTCACTGGTTTGTTAGAGTAGGCACGTAGCATCATTTCTGCCTGACCTCTGTAAGTTTTGATGGTTTCCTTCACCTCTCAGAATGGTGCCTTTAAAGATATACCACTCTCTTTGCCTGCTGTTGTGAAGATCCTCTAACACTTTGCTTCTACTGTCTTCTAGCATGGCCATCTAAACCCTCCTAGATGCTTCTGCACTCCAGCAGCTTGCTCTTGCCTTGTCCCAAATGATGCCGGATGTTGCTGCATCTGAGCTCTGGTCCCCTGCTCATCTGAGTCCCAGAGGATGGTCGGTGGGCTACCCTGAGCTGCTGTGGAGGAATTGCTGCATGCCAGACAAGCAACTTAGGAGCTTTGCACATGGAAATGGTATGCAGTTCTCCATTCACATATATAGCTGTGAAGACTTAGCAACATGTCATACATGTATCTCTTACTTTGAAAAAGTATGAAGTATAGTTTAGTTCCATGACTGAATGCAGAGTTAGCTTTGCGCACAGGCTGGCTAGATTCAGTTAGTCAGCAAACTTTGTGTATGAGCAAACCATTTGAAGTTGCTGCTATGTGGTTGATATTACCTGTACATCCCTGGCATTTTTTTGTGCAGACTTATGTGTGGTATTGGAGATATGCTCTCTATTCTTTTTACTGCACCTTCTTAAATCCGCAGGACCAAGGAAACTAACCTCTGAGCATTCGGTTAACCCTGCCTCAGAAGAGCCAGATTTTCTTTCAGTGGCTACTGCAATCTCTGTGATTACAGACAAAGCTGCACCAGAGAAGTTTTGCACCTGACCATGTGCCTTAAGAAGGTAGTTACAGGGCTGAGCGCGGTTATGCACACCTTTAATCCCAGCACTAGGGAGACAGAGGCAGATGGATCTCTGTGAATTCGAGGCCAGCATGGTTTTCAGAGTGAGTCCAGGACAGCAAGAGCTGTTACATAGAGAAATCCCTCAAAAACAAAAACAAAAACACAAAAAACCAAAACAACAACAACAAAAACAGCAGCAACAACAACAAAGAGAAGGTAGTTGTGATGGTTTGAATAAGAATGGCCCCCAAAGGCTCCTGTATTTGAACACTTTGCCACCAGGGAGTGGCACTATTTGAAAGGATTATAAGGATTAAGATGTGTGGCCTTGTTGGAGGAAGTGTGTCACTAGAGGTAGGCTTTGAGGTAGCAAAAGCCCACGCCAGTCCCAATGTCTCTCAGTGACTGTTCTAGTGCCTGCCTCTCTGCCACCGTGATTATGAAGTAAACCTCTGAAACTGTAAGCAAGCTCCCAATTAAACCCTTTCTTTCATAAGTGTTGCCTTGGTCACGGTGCCTCTCCATAGCAACATAACGGTGATTACAACACTAGTCTTGGCAGGGTCTGGGGCACATGGCAGCCAGTAAGTCCAAACTACAGAAGTAGTCTGAGGAGTTTAAATAGCATCCGTGTGTAGTGAAAAGTCTGGGTTTCTTTAAAAACTCAATTATGTTCTTGTTTTAATCCTAGGTGTGGGATATGGGGCTGCTTCAGTTTGTCCACAGCCATTAACTATGGTTGTCTCGTGCTCTAGGAAAGGTATGATCTTTGCCAGCTGCAGATAGTTTAATTCTGGGGACCCTAGAGAGAGTATAAATGCCAGAGCCCTGAGAGGGATGGGAGGAGCTCTGAAGAAGATAGGTGCTGCTCCTGACTGTTGTTGCGATTTGACAAGAGGGAGAAGTTGGAGATGTCCTGACAACAAAGATTGGACTTGCTCCAAGGAACCCAACAACCCTAATTAGCAGGTAGTAGCCTGTGAAGGTCTCGGTCCTCCTTCTACTCTAACCTTCTTTCTCTCCTACCTAGTTAGTATTGGAGGGTTGCAAGGGATCTGGGCGGAATAAGGGTTGGAAGGGAGGTAGAAGTATAATAATCCAATAAAACAATATATGGAGCACACTAGCATCCATGTCTGGCCCTGTGATTTCCTCTGTTGCTCACATCCATGTCTGGCCCTGTGATTTCCTCTGTACCATCCAGAAGGCTTCTGGTATTATGGTGGTCATGGTATTTGAAATCATGGCTCAAGCCTTCCTACTTCAACTTTCTATCAGAGAAAAGTTCCTTGTTTCACTAGAATTCAGTCTTTATTGGAACTGTAGCAACATGGCCCCTGTGCAGAACTCTGAGAGGTTTTTATGAAACTGGTCATAATTTTAGAATAATAATATAATAATAATAATAAATCAAAAACCTAGAGGGAGCTGAAGTGATGGTCCAGGGTTAAGAATGCTTGCTGAAGACTCGAGTTCAGATCCCATTGCCCACATCAGGTGGTTCCAGCCACCTGTAAATCCAGTTCCAGGGGCTCTACACCTCCCTCTTTTGGCCTCTGTAAGCACCTGCACTCATATGTGCACACACACACACACACACACACACACACACACACACAGATAGATCTTAAAGCAACAACAACAATAATCACCCCCCCCAAAACAAAACCCTAGTGTTTTCACAATGACACAATAAGAAAACATATATAACAGTATATTATCTCTCTCTCTTGATATCATCTCTTGCTCACCTCTTCTTTCTAGTACCTGTTATATATTAGCAAGTAATAAATGGTAGCTGTTGTAATCGTGATATTATTCTAACACGTGAGTGAGAGTAGAAGCTGTTTCAATATTTGTGGGCACATCAAATAAGGGAACCTCTCCTTGATGGTCTTAGTGATTAGACTCTAGGCTACATAGCTCCAAGACGACTCACTCATTGTGGTCACGTGTCACAGTTGAGCCCTATTTATGAAATGTCTAGAGGGGAAAGACTACAGAAGTGAGCCTGGTTAGATTAAGCCATGCATCTGTTAACCACTCAACTACACCCCCATTTCCAGATAGGTTTACCTCTGTGAAGTCAGCCTGGAGGTCTCCACATGCTGTGTTGACCATGGGCCACAAGGCTGAGACATCTCCATGCTTCTGACCATCTCCAAGGAGTCAGAGCTACACTAGCAATGGCCTGGCTCCTTCACATACTCTGTGGAACAATTACTTGGCTCCTGAGGGAGGGGTGTCTTCCATGTTCCCTGTTTCCTTCTGACTCTGTTTCTGCATTGAGAAATGGAATAGGCTGAAGAGGTTGTGTATATCCAGGAGAGTTTCACTGCGTCCCAGGTCCCTCCCAATTACCATCCATCCATACAAGGACAGTTTCAACTCATGAGATCCAAGGCTCCTAGGCCATCGCTTCTCTGAGGTCACCAACACCCACACAGTAAGAAGTGGGTGGAACCTAAAAGCAAAGCCATCTGTTTTGGCTCTTCAGATGCATGCAGGCACGCCCTCAGTCTTGTGACATGGCTAGCAGCACTATTGCAGAGGCTCCATACACAGCAGTGGGCTAGGGAGTGCCTTGTGCTGTGCAAAGACAGTGAGCTAGGGGATTGGTCCAGCTCACCTGCAAAGCTCAGGGGATCCGTGGCAATGAGTTGAGAATCTGCTTAGAGTCCTGCAATCTTGTCACACCCTGCCACACACCTTCAAGTGTGAGAGGAATGTGGAGCTTCCAGCACTGATCAGATTAAGCTCAGATCTTGGGTGGAGAGTGCTAAAGTGTTGGATTTTTGGGTGGGGCCTCTTTTTTTTTTTTTTTTTTTGTGCCTATTTCAGAAGGATTTGTAGAATGAAAGCTGAACATGATAAATGTTAAAAGTAAGCAAATAGATCGTTACACATAATGATGCAGAAAATGAGCTGTTAACGTTAGAAGATGAGACCATTGTCTTCCTTGGAAACTCCCTTCCTAATAACGACTGGCATTTACTGGGGCAATTATGATGTAGCAGGCTCTGTTCTAAATACTTTGTTAAATGATTTATTCCCCACAACAGATGAAGGAAAGAATGATATCATTGTTCCTATTCTCTAAGCAAGGATGCTGAAGGCCAGAGAAGTTGAGTAACTTGCCCAGGGTTGCAGAACTGGGAAATGGAAGGTTTGTACCTTCCATTCTGGCACTCAGGGTCAGGTTATATTTTAATGAAAAAAATCTTTTAGGCCAAGTTTTAGGAATTTCTGCCCTATGCTTCTCCCAGTACTCAAGCAACAGAGTGAGATATGAATATTAAATATGCAAATAAGTGAATAAATGAAAGATAATCTGCAACTACAAATCTTTCCTGATAAGAGCTTAAT
>JANHMN010000028.1:4970585-4999022 GCA_030674055.1 Rhabdomys pumilio | reverse complement strand
TCAAGTCAGAATGTTCTGGAAAGAAGCTGCACACACCTGTATCCCTGAGAGCTCTGAGAGCCACAGGGTTGAAAGCAGAGCAATCACACAGAGTAAGTGTGTGTGTGTGTGTGTGTGTGTGTGTGTGTGTGTGTGTGTTTCCAGCATAATAAACACAGGCACTATTCAGTGAGAAGAGACAGACAGTGAGGAAGGGGGCACTGGCTGATTTAGTGATGAGTTTTAACACTGGGTGCCAGCCCAGTGTTGGCGTCTGCAGGACTTTGGGCACAGGGAGGATGGAAACCTGCCCCCTCTGCACTGGTCTGCCTTTTCAAAAGGAGCCTAAGATCTAAAATGGCAGCAAGGATGGAGCAGTGCTGGCTTTACCTGAGGAGTGGGGGAGAGCAAGACACAGAAGCCACACAAGAGCAAGAGGACAAGGCACCCTTTGTGGGTATTTCTGGGACCTTCGCTAGAGCCTCAGTCTTAGAGTTGAGCCTAGAGGTGGAATATAGACTTGAGAACCGTATAGACGTGAGTTCAAGACAGGTTCTGGCCTTTGTGTATGTCACGTATAGTAAGGTATTTCCTCTCTGATCTGCTATATCATCTGCACGGTAAACACAATAACAATACCCATATGGCTGAAAGGATTCACTGAGATAATAATGCATGAGGCACATCACCTGCCTAGTATCTTGGGGTACAGAGCTCAATGATTCTGCGAGCTCTACTGTTAGCAGAAAACTGTACTTTGGGAGCCAAGAAGAAAACCCATTCAGTACAACTTAGTTAGGCAGGCTGGTTCAAAGTTCTGGAATCTGACCCTGATGTGTGTCCATATGTGCAAACATGTACATGGGGATGTTATGCCAACCTGACACAAGCTGGAGGTATTTGAAAGGAGGAAACCTCCATTGAGAAAATGACACTATAAAGCTGGGCATGGTGGTGTACACCTTTAGTCCAGCGCTTGAGGGATGGTGGAGAGGCAGGTGGATCTCAGTGAGTTCAAATCCAGATTGGTCTACAGAGTGAGTCCAGGACAGCCAGATCTACACAGAGAAACCATATCTCAAAAAAACCACAAGGGGAGAAAAGCATCTCCATAATATCTGACTGTGGGGTATTTTCTTAATTAGTGATCAAGGTGGGAGGGCCTAAGCGTATTGTGGTGCCATCCTTGGGCTGACAGTCTGGGTTTCTATAGGAAGTCAGGCTGAGCAAGTCAGTAAGCAGCACTCCTCCATGGTCTGTGTATCAGCTCCTGCTTCCAGGTTCCTGCCCAGTTTGAGTTTCTGTCCTGACTTCCTTCGGTGATAGACAGATGTGGAAGTGTCAGCCAAATAGACCCTATCCTGCCCAAGTTGCTTTGGTCATGGTGTTTCATTACAGCAATAGTAATACTAACTAGGGCAGATACAAATAAGCATGTATCTGCTAGTGTGCATATAGGTGTGTATGCACACATGCATGTGTATGTATACATGTATGTGTGTGTGTTTGTGTATGTTTCTCCCTTGGGACTAAAGTATGAAATGTTAGAGCTTGGTCAAAGCGTTGGAGCTCTTGTCTGGGATCTTAAACTGTCAACTCCCAGTGAGTAGCGTGGGAGTCATCTGCCAGGGTCCACAGCCATGCATCACCCTCATGACTGGCTGTCAGCACTCTAGGGCCAGGAGAAACTGTGGTGATGGCTGATGAGCTGGTGACAGGCCCAGAGAGCAGCCGTACTGGGAGGACAGGTCTGTCAGGGTGGCCACCTCCTCCAGAGGACAAGGGTGGAGAGGTGAGGAACCCTTCTCTAACAGGGGAGTGAGGACAAGGTGTCAATCACCACCAGCAGGTGACATGCCACAGCTCCTGTCAGCACAGCTGGGCTGTCTTCTCACCTATGCATACTTACTCTGTGTGAGTCAGAGCAGGCATCCATGCAGGGCCTCCCAGGGGCCAGGGCAACTCTCACTGCTGCCTTTTCAACACACACAAAGTTTTCTAAGCTGATTCTTTTGTATCCAAAAAAAAATGTGTTCCAGCTGGAGTCCCTAAAGTCTTAAAAGGACTGAGTTCTTGCCTGAGAGAAGGTGCCCCAGCAGCCTTACTTTTCCATGATACCACTTTGGACCAATGTGAGAGACAAAGACTATTACTGGGAGAAGTCATTCATTCACTCTATGCTTTTAGTATCTACCTAAAAGATGTGAAAGTCAAAAAACATGGTCAGAGCAGACAGTAGGAGACCTGAGACTAGTGGGTACAGACAGCCCTTTCTGATTGCAGGGGGTGGGAGGTGCGAAGAGGTAGAGGGTCACTCTGTGTGGTTCTGGATGGCGGTATTGTGAGCAGAGGGCATTCCAGTAGAAGAGCTAGCACAGACCGAGAAGAAACTCAGTGCATGTTTGGGTAATGGCAAAGATGGCATAGCTAGGATATTTGGACTTTGAATTCCACAAGGCACGGGAACCACTTCAAGCTTGTGTTGCTTCAGAGGTATAATGTTCATAGGCGTCCTGTCCAGCTTCTAGAAGTATTCTTTCCCTACCTCTGCAACTGATTTTCCTAGAATGTTTGTTCCTACTTCTGTTACGAACTCCTTTCACTTAGGACACATTTCAGATTCATCTGTGTTTTGTGTGTGCACCAATGGTCTGGGGTTTGCTTCATTTGTTTTTTTTTCAACCAGGCATGTGAATTCTACTGAACATAGTTGGACCTATGGATTGCTAATCTACTCACTTGGAGGGTATTTGGTTTACTTAGGTATAAGTAAACTTATTGTCAACCTCATGTGCAATTGACATGGATTTTTGTGTGAATGTAAGTTAAAGGTATCAGCAAGTAAGAGTGAAATTACTGAGCCAAATAAGTGTTTAGGAGCACATGTTTAACTTTGTTTTAAAAGGAAACCTGGGTCTGGAGGCATAGCTAGTGGCTGGATGCTTCCTCACAGTCTTTGCTCCTATCCACAGCAGGGCAGAAAGGCAGATCAGAATAAAAACCTACGAAACAGTTTCAAAGTAGCTATATTTCACACTCCCAACAGCAGTGTCTGAAAGCTTCACTTGTCTGTGTCTTCACCAATGGTGAGTGTGTGTGTGTGTGTGTGTGTGTGTGTGTGTGTGTGTGTGATTTTAGCCATCTGAATGGGTGTTTTCTGGAATCTCCAGGAGTGTTAACTTGCTTTCCTCAATGTCTAGCAATGTGGAATGGCTTTTCAAACGGCATTTGCCATTCTCAAATCTCTTTGTGAGACGTCTGCTCAAACCCACATGGTGACACCATCATAGTTATGTGTCAGTAGGTTGACTAGCCATAGCATCCAGATGTGAACCCAGTGGGTACAGCACCTTTCAGGAGCTTGTTAGCAGTGTGGTCCCTGGGCCTCATCTGGGCCCAGCTGAATCAGAATGCTAAGTTTGTTTTCACTGAGGTTCTGATATTTTATATAGGTACATAATCACACGCACGCACGCACGCACGCACGCACACACACACACACACACACACACACACACACACGCACCATGAAAGTGGAAGAAAAACTGTCTAAAGAGATAAAGAAAACGAATGGGAGAGAAAAGGCAGCAAAAAAATATGTTTAACATATAGACACATATGGAAACTTTCAAAAATAAATTAATTTTAAAAACTAGGATCTGGGAGGTAGCTCAAGTCGGTAGAGTTCTTGCCTAGCATGCTATAAAACCAGGCCTGGTGTCTGAGGACTATGGTTACGACTACTGGGGAGTGGAAGAAGCCTAAGTTCCAAGTCATGCTTTGCTACACATGGAGCCTGTGGCCAACCTGACACTCTCCCAATACAATGAATATCGAAGTAACCATTTTTGAGCTCTCTCTGCTGAAAAATATGGCAGGCGACAGAAAAAAAAGATTTCTATAGCAACTGATTTAAAAAAGAATGAAAAAAGTCTTTATATGGTTTGTTTGCTTGTTAAATGTTGAACAACACCAAGGGGTAGAAAACATTAGGAAAAGAAAGCTGACGGACTGGCTATGGTAGCTGTGAAAGCTGAGAGACTGGCTAAGGCAGGCAGCTGTGAGATGCTACCATCCCAGGGAAGCTGAGCAGAACAGCCAGAAGGCCCGGAAATGGGACTCGACACCTCGGCTCTGCTGGCCAGGAGGCCTGCTGCCTCAGGGCTTGGTTCCTATCTGTCCTCTTAGCTGATCCCACTGTTGCAAAAGGGCTTCCACACAGAGGGGACTTCAGGCAGAGCCACGCCTGACTCAGTAGACATGTCAGTTCATACACCAGTCACGAGCTCTAGGACAAGTGGGGAGATTTATCAGTCTGTGAGGCCGAACAGGGAGACAAATGTTTAGCCGGTTACACTGGCGTCTTATGGAACACACCTAGATAAGGCCCAGCTCTCTCCCAGGAGAGTTCAGACAGGCGTATCATTAATATGTCAACTATCATAGCAGAAATATAGCTAACTACTGTACAGTCCAGAGAAAGTAGAGATTAAATGGGATGGAGACTTGAGGGTGGCAGGCAAAAGGATTCAAAGAAGCCAACAGTGAGCCTGCATTGAAGGATTTTAGTAAAAGCTAACATTTATAAGACAATCTAGGCTATAATCGATCATATTGTTGTTTTTGAGACAGTCTTACATAGCCCAGGCTGGCCTCCAACTTGCCATGTAGCTAAGGATAGCATTCAACAACTTTGCCCAGAGTGATTAAGGATAGCCTTCCGGTTGCCTGTGAAAGACTCAGCTTTGGGGCACCTGGATTTCTATTACTGCCCTGCAGCCCCAGGTCAAACCTCCATGGTCATGTGGTCCTGCTGGTGCCTTTCTCTGCAGGCCGAGCTGGACAGTGTCAAAGGCTTGGCTCTCCTCCGACTCCACATAGCTGTGGAGTTCTCCTCTATCTAAGGAGATAAAGGCAAAGGCTGGTCTCTGCTATTTCTCGGCCTTTTCTGACAGAAGAAAGGCCTGTACATTGTACAGATTTCCAACAGGGAACTCAGTGGTGGTTTGCAGAAGTAAACATGGAGATAGAAGGCTAGACACGACCCATCCCAGCCTTTAAGAGGGCTTTGTGGCTCCTCCACACGGTTAAGGATCTATCTCCTCAACATTCCTCTTATGGAGCCGTGACACTGGCTTGACCCACAACAGGCCGTTAGGATGTTGCTGTGCCACCCACCTTAGGAGGCTGGATCTGGGAAAGGCTGTGTCTCACAAGGTGCCACATCAAATCCTCTGCCTGCCGCTTACTCGTCACATGCCAGAAGAGAGTTGGTTAATGTGTTTGGGCTTTAGTTTTTTCCTTGGAAAACTACATAGAATATAGTTCCTCCCTCCTGTGCATGTGTCACACAAACCGTTCTGGAAAGAGTAGCTTTCAGAAGGCAGTATATTCCGAGTCCTAACAGAAGAACAATCTTTGGAATCCACCTTCCTGACTGGGTTACAATATCTGTTCTACCAGTTTGCAGACATGACCTCTAGCAAAACCCTGGGCCTCTCTAGGTTTCAGTTTCCACTGCTGAAAACTAGGGTGACACCATCTCTCTGACTGGGAGGGGAATCAAAGCAGCACCGGCCTTCATTTGACCTAGTCTATTCAGAATGATGCCATCCATAGCAACTGGAGCTTCCTGAACCACTAGACCTGAGGTGGAGAAAGATAAGACATACCTGCTCTCAAGTTGGTCTTACATGGTGCCCTCACACCTAGAAAAGGCAGTTTCAGGCTTTTGAACAATTGAGAAGTTGAACCGTTCTTCAAGACCACTGTGTTGGTGCTTTCAGACCAGAGTATCTGAGAGACCATGAGGAATTCCATCCCCTCAGGCAACACAACATTCATTAACAAGAGTAAGATCTCACAAGAAGAAACCTCGGATCCTTGGTGACCATTCAGCTCTTACCACATACAATACCAGAAACAGTAACTGCTGTACTTGATGGGATGGATCCATCTTAATCAGGAGTCTAGTTCTGTGATGATCACCATGACCAAAAGCAACTTGAGGAGGAGCCGGTTTATACCAGCTTCTAATTCTCAGGTCCCACTCTGTCACTGAGGGAAATCAGGCAGGAATCTGAAGACAGGAATGGAAGCAGAGGGCATGGAGAAGTGCTGCTTGCTGGCTTGCTCCTCTTTGCTCGGGTAGTCTGTGTATCCTATGCATCTCAGAACCACTTGCCCAGAGATAACATAGCCACAAAGAGCCAGGCCCACCAGTGTCATCATCCTTCAGGAAACTGTCCCATAGGCTTATGAACAGGCCAACCTGATGGAGGCATTGTCTCAGCTGAGGTCCTTCTTCCCTAACATCTAAGTGTGTATCAAGATGACAAAACCAGCCAGCACAGTGTCTATAATCTCAGAACTCAAGAGGCTGAATCAGAAGGATTAAAGCCACAAGTTCCATGCCAATCTGGGCTATAAAACAAGACCCTGTCTTAAACACACAAAAAATAACAAAATAAAAATCAGAGGCATATAGTATATAGCAGGCTATGTGCCTCTCCTTCACATTAAGTTCTAAAATATAAAAATAATCTCAGAGGCCTTCTTCCTTGAATTCCCAATCAGACACATGTTTTGCTTTGCTGGGGATGTATATCTATCATTCAAGGATAGTTTATTTATAATTCTCTCTTCTATCATCAAATCCAGACCAAGAGCTCCAAGTCACAACTATCATCCCTTACCAGGGAGTGAATGCAGAGCTAAGAGCAGCAGCAGCCCTCAGGAGTGCTGTCTAGAATCAGCCTGGACTCCACACAGGAGCCTCAGCCTGGACTCCACACAGGAGCCTCAGCCTGGACTCCACACAGAAGCCCTTCTTCCTTTTGTCATGGGGAAAGAATCACTGGAGAAATCACACTGCTGATGAAACTGAAGTGAGGGCAGAGAGTCAAACTCCCATAAACCAGTGCAGCTGGGGAGTGAGAGCCTCTTTCCTAAAAAGGACTGAGGTTGGAGGGGCTGTGCTGTCATCTGGAGCCTGTTTACAATGTTCAAGCTATCAGGACAGCCCAGGACAAAACAGCTCATTAGTCTTGTTTTCAAATGCATTTGAAAATAAAAGTCAACAAAAGTCAAGCTGAAAAATTTAAAGAGGTCTGGAAGAAAGTGTCCTGTTTAAACAAACAACATAAGGGAGGGGGAAGGGAGGGAAGGAGGGAAGAAGGGAGGGAGGGAGGAGGAAGGGAAGAGGAGAGGGAGGGAAGAAGGAAGGGGAGAAGGGAGGAAGGGAGGAAGGAAGGGGAGAAGGGAGGGAGAGAGGAAGGAAGGGGGGAAGGGAAGGAGGGAGGGAGGAAGGGAGGGAGGAAGGGGGGAAGGGAGGGAGGAACAAGCCTACGCTTATCTGTCTAAATCCCCAAACTCATATTTAGAATTTGCCATTTAAATGTGAAATTGAGACTTTTGAAGAGAGCCTTCTCTCTCAGTTGAAACCAGATTTGATCTGAACGTCCTTACCAACTTTCCCTGCATTATAACCGTGTCCTGCTTTTTCCCATGTGCGGTGTCCTAAGTATTTTCTTCCTATCCTGATCTTCATGTCCACCTTTCAGTTTGCACCTTCATGTTGTGACCATGTTTTCTTATTTTCCTCTCAGAGGCAGCATCTGGACAGTATACCCAGACTGGCCTCAGACCTGTAATCCTCCTGCCTCGGCCTATCATGAGTTGTCCTGCAGGTGTGTGTCTATTGGCGGTCAAGGCTCCTAGATCCTTCCTTGTTCCTCTCTTGCTTAGTTTAGGTCATTTCGAATTTCCCCTTATCAGAACCTATCGTGAGCACGTTTTGTGCTCACTGTGTTTCAGGCGTGAGTGTCTTCCGTAGGAGACATTTCTTGAAGGAGAAATACTGGTTTAAGTGGTATGAACACTTGTACTCCCTGGATGCTTGGCTATGCGAGTTTTCCAAGAAACTATATTTATCTGTTTCACCATTAGAAATTTGTGATAATCTTTTCACATTGTGAGATACTAATTTGTTTAATTTACTAATTTAATAGCAAAAGAATCTATTTTCCTAGACTTTAAGGTTTTTAAGAAGGCCAGTCTTATCCTGTCAGCATTTTCTAACTGCTCTGGGCTAGCAGTCTCTTCCCACACAGTATGGACATGAGATCGGTGAGTGTATAGGAAAACTGGTCCCCTCTGACCTGGGCCACACTGTGGAGTGACTGGGAACCTCTGTCTCAGAAGGTGGGGGTGAAGTTGCTTTGACGGTAAGAGGCATCAGTTCCCCACTGGGCAAAGAAAACTGATGAGTAACTGGGGCATGTATAGAAAGTACCAACGAGAGACAGCCTAAGAAATGCCGCGGATAATCCCGGAGTGTTTAGGGGAACGGGGGGGGGGGGGGGGGGGGGCAATCTGTGGGAAGCAAAAGAAGGAAACACTGGAGAGAAAAACAAGGAACACAAGAATAAGGAAGAGGAGATGGGTCTGTGTGCCAGAAGAGGGGCAGCGTGGCCGAGAAAGACAGTTATTGCTCAAAGAAAAGCGAACGAGAGAAGTCGCAGGGATGGTTTGGAATGTGAGAGTTTGCATCAGCTGGACCTGACTCAGAGGAGCAGGACATGCTGGGAATGGGTCGAGGTGGCAGAAAGTGTCAGAGCCTCTGTGGAGAAGGGAAAGAAGAAAAGTGTGGAGTACTGAGGGTGTCTGGTCCTATCACTTGGTCAGCAACCCTACTCACAATGAGCCTCACAGACAACAAGCCGATGGGAAAATCTGGAGTTGAAAGTTTTTAGCTGTTGATAACCAGATTATCCTAAGTCTGTGACGATGAGCTGGCTTTAACATTCTATCAGCTGGCATGCAGAACCATTAAGGATGATGTACGAGATTTGTTCCTACAGATGCTAAGGATTAGACCATAAGCATCTGGGAATCTGACGGAGGAGGCTGTGCACACCATCTGCCTTTGTGTGATGATATCAGAGTCATTGCAGATGGACAGAGAAGAAGCACATGGGTCATGAGGGAGAGAACAGAGGCAAACTAGAACTTGTGGGGACCTTGGGTTCCCCGTGTGAATTTCCTTTCCAACCTAGAGAGTGGGAAATAAAAGATGTTGGTGCCCTTTGTCCAAGGTACACCACAGCCAGCCCAGAATCTGGAGGGAAGACTGAACTTTGGACAACCTGCAAAGCCAGTCTAACGAGACATATAAGCCACAGAGGTGCCTGGCAACTCATCTTTTAAACATAAAAATGGAAGTCACCAAGCTGGGAAGATGGTGGAGACAAAGTTGTGGCAACTCCATCCTCCCAAGCTCCAATAAACACACACATAAGTGTAACTTTAAAAAGTGTTTAAATGGCCAATACCTCAACTCTTCTCCTAAATCTCTCATGGAAAGTCTTAGAGGAAAGGAAACCCTGGGGTTCCAGGTGTCCTTGTGACTGAGATAACACCTTATGAAGCCGCCACACAGGAGCAGCATCTGTTTCCAAAGTATTTAAGGTGCTGAATGGAGACCCATCTGAAGATCCAGGACATGAAATCAGTTGTGGGCAAAGCTTGAGTTTTGTCAAAGGAAAACCAGCAGCCAAAATGTTACAATTTGGACCCAACCAAAGTCACGTCCTCTGTTACCGCCCAGATGGAGGCATTTGGATCCTGTTTTTTTCTGGTTGTACAAACAGGAGAGCTGAAACTTCCTATCTGTTGGCAGAACTTCCTAAGCTGAGGAAACTGTCACTGTGTTGGTAAGTCACTGAGAAGTTTAAGGTAAAAGGACCCCCCCCCCCCCACACACACACCCTGTGTTTGGCAATGTAGCCTTAACTTTTTCTTCTTGTCTTACACACACCCTGGTAACAAAGCCTTGCCAGGACATTAAGAGCCGTTTCTCTAGCCAGCACCACAAGTGGTGTCTGGTCTGAGCAGTCAGCTGTCCTGTGGGGACAGTGAAGTGTGACCCTGAAGACTTTTGCACCACCTGGGTCCTCATAAAGCAGCTTCTATATTTGCCATTCAATGAAACGTGACTGAAATAGCACAATGCCAGCTAGACCCCAGGCCCTATAGCTTCTGTCCTCGATGAGAGTTGTGGCTAGCATAGAAGTCAGGCCTGCTTGGTTCTGAAAAACACAACATCTGTCCTGGTGTGTGGCCTGTTGGCTTCATCTTTCACCTTGCCTTTGTTTGATTCAGGGTTTCATGCAGCTGATGCTGGCCTCGTGCTACTGATGCTGGCCTAGTGAAGCTGATGCTGGCCTCATGCAGCTGATGCTGGCCTAGTGAAGCTGATGCTGGCCTTGCACTCTTTTAACCCTGAACTTCTGCCCTGTCTGCTTCTAACTCCCAGCTGCTGAAATTGCAGACATGGAGAACTGCATCCAGTTTTATGAAGTGCTGGGGATGCAAGACTTCGATACGTGCTAGGAAGACTCTACCAGCCACAGCTCCAGCCCTTACTTCACTTTAAACGGGAGGAGATTGGCACCACACTAGCAGCTGAACTGCCGGGTGCCCTGCCCACTGCCAAGCTCAGAGGGCCATATGATTTGGAGAGGGTTGTATTTTGGTCAGGTATAGACATCATTTGTTTGATTGTTTGTTTACTTATTTATTTCTACAGATATACAATTAAGCTATACTGGAAAGTAGGACCATCTGATAGGACCTGGATTTGAAGAATTTGGAAAACACTCTTGGAACCCGGAAGTTGGTCTCTCCTTGCGCTCTCTCCACATCATCATGTCCTCCACCATGCTCCCTTTCCTCTCCTTATCTGGGATTTCCTTTTCTTTCTGTCTCTCTACCCTTCATTCTCATCCCAGAAGCTCACAGGCAAGTCTCACAGTGGGCCTGGAACTAAGCTGGGACCAAGAAGAAAGATGGCGCCAGGGAACAGAGTAACCAGCACACCATGGGGCATTGCTGTGGCAGAGGTGGAGTGGGTCAGGGGTCCAGGCAGGAACTGAGGAACCCTCTTGCTTGTCTTTCCCATCACCATCCTCTCAGGCCTTTACTGGTGACCAGTCTCTGAAGAAAGTCCCTGGAAGCCATAATTGTCTTGAAACCGTCTCTTTCATCAGCTCTCAACCCCATCTCCCTGGTAAAGAAGTTTTTCTAAATGTCTAAACCTCCTAACTCCCCTGACTGTCCAGAAAGACCCAGAGCAGTCTCAAACACCCAGCCAGGCACCCATCCACTTGTAAGTAGAGCCAGCAAGGCCCGGGTGATGCTGGCCTGTGAATTTTTTCTGCATTTCTCCTAGATGCAAACCCATCGTGATTTCCAGCCATAGTCTGGCTGCTGTGTATACTCTCTCATGTCTGGTTCACACCAGTGCTTGCAAAGGGTCCTAAAGTAGTCTAGAATACAAGGTGTGTCCTTGCTCCAGAGTTAAATTTATCCTGCTATTTCCTCCCCACTTAAATCACAGGGGTCCTTCCAGTAACAAACCCTGATACCATCTCATCTGTATCCTGAAGGAACTGGCTGGCAAGGAATTGGAACCAGCTCTTAAGGGAGAGGCTCTGACAGCGCGGTCACCAGTTCTACACACGGTATTGAGCAAAAGCTCAGGTTGCTGTGAGACCAAAGGTGAACTTGGTATACATGGCAGCCCTTGGAACTGGTACCAAGAGGGAGCGCACTCAGAGCTTCAGGAACAGCATAGCTCTTCTCCACCCCATGCTGTGGATGAGAAGACAAGTCAAGGATCTGGCTGGCTGGCTGGTGGCCAGAACGATACCTTATATCACAAAGGTAACTTGAGAACCATCGGCCAGAGCCATGCCTTTGACTTGGGAGCTCCCTGGAAATGCCAGGCTCAAGTTCCACACACACCTCAGCCTCAGAAACTGCAGACATTAAGACCCCTGGCGATTATGCTAGTGTTCCCGAAACTCAGCGATGCCCTGATAACTCACACAAAATTCCAGTCTGAGGGAGACAGAGGGGGTGACTCACCTAAGGTGCACAGCTAAAACTACAGATTTCTCTGAAAAACTTTATCTTTTAGTATTTTAACTACAATTTATCGTCTACCAGAGTCAACGGTTTGCACATTCTTGTGTAACAGATTTTCATTTATTGAACAATGCTGGAGGTTGAACCCAGGATATCTACATGCTGGGCACATACTCTATCACTGAGTGTATCTCCAGTTCTAGAAAATTCTGAGCTGCTGTTAGTTTGCAGTGCTTTCTAGTGCACCACTTTGCCTGTGGCATCAGTCGGTAGAGATTTGTGACAGTGGGTGTTTCTTTCAAAGCTCTCTCTCTCACACACACACACACTTTCTCTGTCTCTCTCTGTGTGTCTGTATGTGTGTATGGGTGTGTATGGCTGTGTGTATGAGTGTGTGTGTGTGTGTGTGTGTGTGTGTTTATGGGTGTGTGACTGTGTGTGTGTGTGTTTGTGTGTATAGGGGTATGTGTATGTGGGTATGTGTGTTTGTCTGTGTGTGTATATGGTGTGTATGGGTGTATGTGGTGTGTGTCTGTGTGTTTATGGATGCATGCCTCTGTGTGTGTCTGTGTGTGTATGGATGTGTCTGTGTGTGTCTGTGTGTGTCTTTGTGTATATGGGGGTATTTGTGTATGGGTGTGTGTGTTTGTCTGTGTGTGTTTATGATGTGTATGTAGTGTGTGTGTGTGTGTGTGTGTGTGTGTGTGTGTGTGTATGTGTGTGTGTGTACAGGGCATCAGATCCCCAAGGCTGCAGTTACAGGCAGTTGTGTGCTCCCTGACATGGTTGCTGGGAACCTGACTCAGGTCCTCTGCAAGAACTTGGAATAGCTGAGCCATCTCTCCAACTCTATAGCGGATGTTGTATTCCACTCTTGGCGTGGGCATAGTGTTGTTCTCATTTAATCCTCCTGGATCTATCATGTGGGGATCTTTATTTTTCTTAATTTTAGTCAGGTAAGGGATAGAACACTGAAAACAACAAGTAAACTCAGGAGCTGAGTTCCCGGCATAAAGAGCTAGATTTAGATTTCTCAGTAGGACTGAGAAGTGTGGAAATGTGGGAATCTGCCAAGGACGAGCCGGGTGATGCTGGACGAGACACCTCACCTCAGGTTGTCACTCTGAGGAATGAGGCTGAGCTGAGGGAATGTGAACTTTTCACACTGCAACCACAGAGCTCGTGCTCAAGACCCCAAATCTGGGTTACAAAAAAATCCCCTCCCAAAATTCTTATAATGCTTACAAAGCTTATGATTTTGCCGGATCACGTACATAGCTGTCTGTAACCGTATGTGGCCTGCAGGCCACAGCTGGAAATGCCTCGTCTTTAAAGCAATTTCCAGATGTGTGATTTTAGAAATCAAAATTCTTTCCTTTGTTTCTATTGATGATTCTCTTTTTGGGGGTGTCTGTGATTTAGGATTAGAAACTGCTTCCTCAGGCCAGAGGATAGGAGGCCAGATTGAAAGAAGAAATCAGTTTTTCGGTGAATGAAACACACCAAGTTGTGTCCAAGCCTCCCAACTAGCTTACCATGCAACCTCAGCCAGACCTTTGGGTGGTGTCGTAAGGTCCTCGTAAGCACGGCTTGCCTACAAGGCTCATGACAGTAATTCAAATTCGGTTCTTCCAGCTATAGCACACCTCCTCCTCAATTCAGCTACCAAAGTGATACCTTTAAAGCAGAGAAGGTGATTCGTCCTGAAAGAGCTTCCTGGAGGCCCTGTACCACAGAATGAGTTAACTGCAAACAGATCAAAACCATATGGCACCCAGCGGACTTCCTGCAGAATGTGCTGGCTTAATAATCTAGAGAATTGCTGTTTTTCAAAACATTTGGGGCTTATTAGCAAATCCAGGACATCTAGATCCATTTTTGAAATGTATTGTCAGACCAACGGTGGTCTCGAGGGTTAAAGGGAAGCATCTTTGCTCCCCCATTAATGATTACTCTCTAAGTGTATTATCTAGTAACTGGGACCCACACAGGGTCTGATCCCACCGAGGTCTAGAAGACACCTCACCAACTATGCTTCTGTGTGAGTGCGGTCCCAGCAAACACTGGGGCAGGCACATCACGGAGCAACGCACCCTCTCTGCTTCTATTTTCAGAAAATTAATGAACGATTTCAGTTATGGCAAAACAGCCCTGTAGAGCAAGGGTCAGTTTGCTCTTTTAATCAAGAAGCTTTGCCAAATATTTACTAAAATAGGGCAGAGTCCTTGTAAAAGTATAAATAGTTTTGTTTCTTATTTAAAATAAAAAGGTCCCTAGCACCTTATATGGTCTGCTCCTTTGATAGCACTCAAGTGTTTCTATAGCAGGGTTTTCATTGTGGCTTCTGCTAAGAGAAAAAAAGAAACAAAATCACAGCATAAGATCTGAGGAAAGTGATGCTTTGTGTTTAAAAAACAAAAAGGAAAGAAAATTGCAGAATAGGCTGAGGAGTAATGCTATCTCTGAGGATGGAGCCTATGACCACTCATATGGACACAGACGCCATGGTCGGGGCTCAGTTAGGTAGTCCTGCAGCTGTCTCCTTCCTGATAGACCCTTGATTATTCTTTTGTCCTTCTCTCCTCAGTGTGACTCAGGGCTCCTTGCTCAGCTTTTCTTAAGCAAATCATGGGAGTCTTAGGAACAGATATGTGACCTGACAGTGCAGCTTTAAGTGAGGGTTCTGAGAGGTCTGGAAGAGACTTTCTTACTCCTAAGGTGAATGAAGAAGGAACAGATGACTCTTTCCTTGATTGTCACGTGGAGCCATAGCCACAGTGGAGTCTCCACCATCTTGCTCTCCAGAGAGAAAGAAGGTTGGGCAAGGTGATTGTGGGGCTCACCTGGCTCTGCCTCTCTTGCTCTGTGAAATGATAACTTTCCTTAACTCAGTTTGAGCAGGCTACCCCAGCTGCCAGCAACCGGCAAACTGGCCTAGTACAGCTCCTGCATCCACATGAAGACTGGACATCTGTTACACTATCCCAGAAACCTCGTCCATCATTTTGCCAGAAGCCTTCCGAAAGGATAAAATTTCCTTAAACACGACAGCAAAGAGCTAACACATGGTCAATAGGTCTGAATGGTGACTCTCTAATGGTCACGACCTACTTTGTTACCGTTGCTCAAAGCAGAAGAACCAGGGTAGCTCCCAAAGGCCTTTCTGTGGTAAAGATCAGGTTCTGTCAGTAGCATGCCTGTTTCCTAGGCTGTTGGGCGCGTCCACCCACACTCGCTCATGTAAACCACTTGTAACCAATAATTGGGAATATCCAGACAGCTGATGAGGCCCAAGGTTGGTGGTGCAAAAGCTAGGATAATGGGCCTTACCAGTTTAACCATGAGGCCGACCTCTGAGTAATGCCTCAGAAACAAGTTACAGATACCATGTCTGCTTGCCACTCCCAACCTCCAATCTTAAGTTGTAGAAAGAGCTCCTTTGTCCCGGCTGAAAAGAGAAAAGTACAGAGTCTCCTAAGTATAACATGTTAATATTTGAGCTGTGCTTTTCCACTGTTAACTTGATCTTAGTTTGCCCCTTGGCGTTGACAGTCAGGCAATGTGACAAAATAGCAGATATACCTTTTACCTCAGAATTTATTGTTTCTCCCTCATTGAATGCCTTTATGTAAAATATTTTAGAGCCAAGCATTCTAGTAAAAGGAATCAGGAAGAAATCTATTATTTTCTTTTTTAAGGATTTATCTTATTTTTAGTTATGTGTGCATGTTTATGTGAGCATATGCATTTGAGAGTAGTTGCCTTCAGGTGCCAGAAAGGAGCATCTTATTCCCCTAGAGCTGGTATCACAAGCATTTGTGTGCCATCCAACATGGGTGTTGGGAACCAAACCTGTGTCCTCTTCATCTCCAGTTCTTAGCCTCATTAACAGTATCAGGTATGGGTTCTCATGGGGCAGACCTTAAACACAACGTTTAAAAAAATAGTTGGAAACTCCCCTAACAACCATACCACTATTGCCCCAGTAGTTATTATAGCTCACACAGGCTAGACAGGTGACAGGCTAGACAGGCCCAGCAGAAAATCTCCCATTATTCTGCTTTAAAGCATATCAATACAATGACTCCTCGTGACACATTTCTATATGTACAACCATATAGCTATAACCATAGACCAGAACCTCGCTAGGTTTGCAGCAGAGACGCTTTCTCTTGCAGTAGGCAGTGACTAACACAGATACCCACAACTAGATAACATGCAGAGGGTGAGAGACTCTGGAGTGCTCAGCCCTGAATAGGACATCTTTTTTTTCTCTTTTTTTCCTTTCTTTTCTTTCTTTTTTCTTTTTCTCTTTTTTTAATCTTTTGGATGTTTTATTTATTTACATTTCAGATATTATCCCCTTTCCCCATTCCCCCAGAAACTCCCTGCCCTCTCCCCCTCCTCTTTTTTGCTTTTATACCATTTTAATTACATGCAAGTATTAAGGTCAGTTCTAGGTTGAGGTTCTAGCAATACAATAGATGCAAATAGTCAAGGAACAAGAAATAGAATAAACACAAATAGTCAAAGAACAAGCAAGACTATAAACAAAGTCCCATGATCACTGTTTCTAAAGGCTTATCAGGATAACCTAAATAACTGGGCCTACTTCAATGTCCTAGTCCAAAGTCATTTTCATGCCTGAGGCCTACTTCCTTATTCTAGCTTAAGATTTAGATTCCTGCCTGAAATTACTTCTTTGTTCTAGCCTAATGTCAGATTCCTGCCTGAAGCCCCCTTCCTTGTCCTTGGCCAATGTCAGATTCCTGCCAAGCAGCCCATTTCCTTGTCCTTGGCCAATGTCAGATTCCTGCCAAGCAGCCGCAAAGGCTCTCCGCCTCTCCCCTCTTTTTATTTCATAAACAAGACTGAGCCTGTCTTATATCTTTCTGACAAGAATGCCTCCCTTACCTGTTGTGAAATATGCATTATCAAAAGCAATTCACTTATGTCTTAGGTTGATAAAGCTCTGTGCAGAATCTTAGCCGTCCTTGGCTTGCCAGCCTGTTAAATTACTAACTCTGTCTGGGGGTCCATTCTGAATAGATCATCTTTATCACACTCCCTCCATTCAAAACTCAGGGATCTATGAAGAAAGGGGAGGGGCAGGAAGTGTGTAAGAGATGGAGGTGAGAGTGATTTTAAGAGAGCAGACTGGCATAGGAACTTGCAGCAACTGTGGCAGCATGCCCGAGACCTGCACAAGCTAGAGCCCAACAAAATCCCAGCACACAGGAAGAGAGGTGGGCACAGTGTCTCACTGTACTGGCTGGTTTTATGTGTCAACTTGACACAAGCTGGAGTTATCACAAAGAAAGGAGCTTCCCTTAAGGAAATGCCTCCATGAGATCCAGCTGTAAGGCATTTTCTCAATTAGTGATCAAGGGTGGGAGAGCCCATTGTGGGTGGTGCCATCCCTGGGCTGGTAGTCCTGGGTTCTATAAGAAAGCAAACTGAGCAAGCCAGTAAGCAGCACCTTCCGTGGCCTCTGCATTAGCTCCTGTCTCCAGGTTCCTACCTTGTGTGAGTTCCTGTCCTGACCTCCTTTGGTGATGAACAACAATGTGGAAGTATAAGCTGAATAAACCCTTTCCTCCCCAACTTGCTTTTTGGTCATGATGTTTTGTGCAAGAATAGAAACCCTGACTAAGATACTCACCCTATCTAAAAAACTATTTTAAAAATCATAGCTGAAAAGATGGAAAAGTCAGTTCCCAACTGAGTGATATGAAGTGTGTCAACCACACTGCAGGGTGGATCACATGCTCAGGAGCAGTTGGACAACACAAATGGATTCCATGATTTAGTTTCTCCTCCTCCTGCTCCTCTTCCTTCTTCCTCATCTTCCTCCTCTTCTTCCTCTCCCTTCTCCTCCTCCATTTTAAGAGATGGAAAGAATGTGAAGCTAAATGGTTAGACAGCAGCAGGGAGAGGCTGGAGGACAGAATATGATACACAGATACTGAATAAAATTCTTAGAGAATAAATAAAAAATAAAGTATGTAATAACATCAGTGATAATAGGCCATGCTCCTGTTCTCTGCATGTCCAATGAGTAAAGTGTTGGGTTTTCAACTCTTCTTTAGATGATTCTGGATGTATGCCATGACTAAGGTTCTGGATTGGACAGTCAGTCCTGGTTCTAACTTTACCAGCAGCCTCTGTTTCGTTTCTGTAATATTTACCCCATTTCTGTTGCTATCAAAGGTGAGCGGGTACTTCAGTTGTTTCTACAGATACTTCCAAACCCTGCCCAACACCCGTCTTCCTTTTCTTTTTCCAGTCAGAAATCTCTCTGTGCTGCCATGGCAGGCCTTGGACTTAAACTATTCTTGCCTCGATGCCCCTAGTAATTGGATTACCGATGGCACACACACCTTCTCTTTGTTTAATTTTAGGCATCCTGACAGCTCTGAGGCAATTTTTCCTGGCAATTTAGATTTGCATTTTCCTGATTATTAATGACAGTGAACTGGTTCTCACACACCTGTTGGTCACTTAGTACGTCCTTTCTGGAGAAATGGCATTTCAAGGACATAGCCTGTTTCTAAACTAGTCAGTAAGTTAATATTTTTTCTTTTCTTATTGAGTTGTTGGAATTGCTCATATATTTTGAAAATTAACTCCTTGTCAGTCCTATGGCTTTTTAAATGTTAACAATTGTATTTGTGCAGGCAAGTGCAGTGCCTTGGCTACCTTCTGGATACTTGCATTTATGTGCATAGACACACATTGCCCTCACTCTTACTCAGCGAAACCTCTTCATGAGAATGGTAGTGGACACAGAAGCACATGGCTGGTCACGTGCTGAGGATGAGTGACAGCTGCATGCTTAGTCCCCAGTAGGATCTCTGTACTGCCCCTTCTAAAGCTCAGGACATGATGCGGAAGACAGTGGAAAGAACGTAAGCCCTAGAGATGTGGGAAAGGGCTGAGAAGCAGCATTTTGCAAGCATAACTCAGCCTATTCAATCCTGGTCTCACAGCACCTTGGCCACCTGTGAAGGGCCTGCACAAGACCCAACCAGTCAACAGTCAATTACAGAGCAAGGAGGGATCCCCATGGCCCTACTCATCCCTGCTGAACTACAGGCTCCTGACAGATTCAGCTGGGAGCAGACACTCTCTTCAGCTGTGTACCCACTAGCAAACAGGCTTTGAGGGATAGTTTCAAACCCATGGCCACACAGACAGGCCATTACACGCAGTGGCCACAAAGCTACATGAATGTGGGAAAGGGTTTGAAGGCAGGAAGGAGAGGGTAACATGGTGGCAGGGGGTGGGGAGGGAGATAAAAGTGACCGTAATCAAGGCACTCACTCTATATGTGCATAAAACCATCATACAACACATTTAATAAAGGATTTCTAATGACAAAACAAACCCAAAATCTGACAAACCATAAACCAAACGCCTGTGCTCCAGTAGTTAAAACAGAGAGTCTCAGGTTGCGGTGACATTCTGGCACACTTGACTACATTTTCTGGTGGAGCACTGCTCAGAAAGAATTACTGCCCTATAAATGCAAGGCAGCACTGAGAGTCCTTTCCCTTCTCCTCCGGCCTGGAAACGTACAGTGCCTTCCTTGGGTGTTGCTCTGCCCAGGATGACACACACACTTTACCTCTTAGCACGCACACTCTGACTCCAGTTTCACAACTTCTGGGATTCTGCCCTTTGATGTGAAGTCCAACCCCAGGGCTCATGAGCTATGCTCTCCCTGGCTTCTACCTATTGCTACAGCAGAAGGAAAGTAAGTCAGAGCCGCAACACAAACACATACCAGCTTCTGCTGTGGTGATCACACTCTCCGGGGCAGCCTTCAGTTTGTCAAAACGATCCCCCTGTGTTATCTCATGAGAAATTCTTAATCCTGGTAGGATTCTACAGACACAAAGAGCAGGAGAAATTTAAAAGCTTAAATTACTTTCTCAGGCTCATAGTCTGGTGTTAGTCTGGCACTTGTGCACGGCCTCTTTACTCCAAATGTTTTGTTTTGTTTTTGCTCCATGATCCTCTCTTGTGTCCCAGAATTGTAAGACCAATATCTGATGACTATGTGAGCATCGGTTACATCCAGTTTTGTCACTTACTAGCATGGTGAGCTTAGGAACATTGCTAAGTCTCAGGGTCTGACTTGGCTTTCCCACCTATAAAACAGAAATGATACCCTGTACGTCACTGGGTTCGGAGCTAAGTGTGTTGGCGCAGGAAGTGCATTAACCACGATGCATGGGACTCGGGACTCGGTGCTCCTCAGTGTAGAGCCGCTACCAAAAAGCAATTGGCTTAGTTAAGAACTTGAAATGTAAAGCTTCTTGTTGATTGTGTTTATTTAAAATGGACCATGAGCTCATTTTCTGTCTCTCCAAATCAAAGCAATAGGGGCACAATAAGAAAAGTCCTAAGAATTGTTCTATATGTCTCTGAGTTCTGTATAAGGTTCTCCATTGTCTGGGCTACAAGCAGGCATAAAGTATAAGCAGTCATATCTGAGGTATAAGCAGGCATGTGTGTGTGTTTGTGTGTTTGTGTGTATATGTCTGTATGTGTCTGTATGTGTGTGTGTATGTGTGTGCGTGTGTCTGGGCATCTTTGTCTATGTGTGTGTGCATGTGCATTTGTGTGTGTGTGTGTGTGTGTGTGTGTGTGTGTGAGAGTGTGTGCCTGTATATGTGTTGTGTGTGTTCGTTCTCTCATGTCTAGGGAGATGGATGAAGAGCTTCAGTGTCAAATTTATCATCATTTTCTTCATGTTAACATTTACCCTACATCCAAGCCAAGCAGTTAGCAATGCAGATTAAAATGCAAAGGACATTTGGAAGTTGCCACAACCCTCTTGGAAAGTGTAAGAGCCCACAGACAAAGCTGCTGTTGATTTCATGGACTTAATTCTTGTATGGCAACAATGTGATTTGGTAGTCAGATTTCTTGGGTTTGTGGGATTTGTTTACGATGTTGCATGGAAAACAGTAATAATCAGAAATAGTTTGGGGGAGACAAACACGTCAGCTGTAATACTCCAGCTCCCAAAAGGAATGCTGGGAAGACAGAAAGCCAACTAGTGCTGAAGGAATGGGATTTTTAGAGTGGCCTCAAGGCCAGGGGAGGGGGGACCACTTCAAGGACCCCTGGTCTTCAGTCTCAATGCTTTGAAAGGAAACCATTTGCTAAAGGTGCCACACAGAAACAAAATAAACAGGTCTTAGTAAAGACTCCTTCACAAGGCAGCAGTGATCACGAAGGCCTGCTTGAAGAAGACCCAGGTCCTTCTTGCCCAAGGGGTACATGACTGAGCTCCCAGAGGTAAACCCTGTTTCAGAGCTCAGCTCTTTCCAGGTTGGGTAGTGATGGTGTGTGTAAGGGCGGGGCTCTGCTGGAGCATTCTCAGTTTGGTCTTTCCTGTCAACACCTACCTTCCCCACCTGCAAAAGCTCAGACCTAGAATGGGTTCTAGGACCCTAGTGTGACTTCTTCCTTCCTCCTTGTGGCAGAGCTTGCTTTGGACACTATCCTTGTTACCTCTTCTGATAACATGGAGTCTCATGTAGCTCCTGTGTTGGAGGACAGACAGATACACTGTAAAAAGTTCTCACCTCTCTCTTCTGGGGCAGTGACTGCCCAAGTCTTAAGACATAAGTAGGAGGGACCCAAAGGAGGCCCCACTTAGACTCATTCTCCCAACCTCATCCTACAGAAGACTACATGGTCGCTTTAAACAATACTGCTGAAAGAAATCCTAACTTCCACCCAAACAAATGCCCCATTGCATTCTAAGTTCTGGACCCGTGCTGGGGAGACAGTGCTTGTCGCACAAGCATAAGGATTTGTGTTCCTTCCCCTGTTCCCTCAGTAAAAACCCAGATGTGGTAGCGTGCTCTTGGAATCCTATCATCAAGGAAGAGACAAGCACTTTACTGTACTTCACTCCCCACACACATAGAGACATGCATACACACTCACACACACATACACACATTTACACACACATACACACATACATACATTCTCACATACACACATCCATACACACACACACTCACACTCACATATACACACGCATACATACACACACATATATACAGTTACACTCACACACATACACACATACATACATACATACATACACACACTCACACACGCACACATACATACACACTCACACATACACATATACACACAGACATACATACACAGACATACATACATACACACACACAGACATACATAGACATACACATATACACACAGACATACAGACAGACATACACACACTCTCACACACATACACACACTCACACTCACACACATACATACACACACACACTCACACACACACACATTCACAACAGGTATCTATAGCATGGCTCCCTCCTTTTGGTTTAATCCACGGATGTCTCTTCAGTAGCGATTCTGAAGGTCAGCTCTACTGAGAGCTGCATAGTCACCTGAGATATATGTTAACATGCAGAAGCTCTGGTGAGGTCCAGAAATGGGCATTTCATTGCCTGATCCTGATGCACACCAAAGCTGACCATGATCAATGAGACTTGTCAATGAGTATTTACCCATTCAGTTCCTGAAGACTTGCTGAGAACTAGTTATACATCAAGGGTGCTCTCTGCTCTAGAAACACGGGGTGGGGGGAGGGGCGAGTAGACACCAGAGAGGCACATCTTCCCCGGGGAGGCAAATGACACAGCAAAGACACACTGCTGTAGTCTGAATACAAAATATGCTCCATGGGGGTCACCTGCTGAAGAAAGTCTGGTCCCTGATGCAGTGTGCAGAGGCAGGACTTTTGAGAAGTGAACGGGCCAGGTGGACTCAGTCAATGGATTGATCTATTGATAGATCCATAATTGGTTTTGCTTTTGAGACAGGTTCTCTCATAGCCAGCTTGCTACGTAGCAAAGGATATCCTTAAATTTCTGATTTTCCCGGCTCTACCTGCCAATGCTGGGATTATAGGCCTTTGCCTCCATATCCTGACTTATGCAGGGCTGGGATCAAACCCTGGCTTCATGCATGCTAGAAAAGCACTTTACCAACGGAACCCCACCCAAGTCCTAGATTCATACTCACATGGGCCACCCAGAGTGGTGAGAAAGGTGAAGCTTGGTTAGAGAAAGCAGGACACTGGAGATAAACTCTGAAGGGCAGATCTTGTCCTTGGCTCTTCCCGCTTCCTCCGTGCGCTTCCTGGCAGCCACGGGATGTTCAGCTTTGCTTTACATGCTCTTCTCACCATTGTACTCTTCCCAGTGATGGGGCAAGCAACCATGGACTCAGACAACTCCGCCAGCCCTTATGCTGTTCCCCTCAGGTAATTCTTTGTAGTATCAGGAAGTAACAAGGGAAGCCGTTCTAGCATGAGGTAGTGGCGAGTACCATGAGCAAAATAAAAAGATATGAACGTGGAGACCACAAGACAGCCTTGCTTCCTGAAGGATAACTGAGCAATAACTGACAGCTAGTAACTAGCAAGCACCCACACAAACGGAACAGCCAGTGCAAAGGCCCCAAGACGGGGAAGATGACTGATGGGCTTGAAATGTGGAGAGCCCAGAGGGAATGGGGCACAGAGACGTGCAGCTATGGCATTGGAGAGCCTGTGGGCTCACGGAAAGTGCTTAGAGGACTCTGCTCTTCCTCTATGGTCATGAACCCCCAAGGAGTGTTTTACACAGAGGAGCCTCACGCTCCACGCTCCACATCAGCTAGAACAGGCTCTGCCTGCTGTGTGCTCCGCTTGCTTGCTCTGTCCCCACCCCCTCCTGTTCTCATCCAGTTCTGTGGCTGCTAAGTGACCTTGGTTCAAGCTAGCAAGAGTCCCTTCAAGACACCTATCCTTCCATTTGTAGCCTTTGTCTACGGACGAGGCATGAAGTACTGTTATACCAGGAAACGTTCTCAAGCCCCACACAACCAACCAGGAGCCGACTCCGATGCCATCGCCTTAGGGTCTCTTCGTTTGGGAGAATAAGCTCAGTCCTGTGCTTACTCAACACTGATCTACTGGACACTTTGGTGATGCAGCCCTGAACTCTCTTCAGAACAATGTTTAAAAGGAAATGGCAAGCAAGGAGTGGAGGTTTCTAGCCTGGCAAGCATCTAATTGGAGGGCTATTGTGGCCTTTAACATAATTGACTGGTGCTGGGAGCCAAACCATAAACTTGACTTCTGTTTTCCTCCTGATTGGTGGTTGTTAGGAACTGAAGTGTCAGAGGCAGGCTTGAAACGGGGTGGGGGTGGGGGGACTGAGGTGGTGGGGGTGGGTTGGGGGAAAGGTGGGGGTGAGGGTGTGTGCAGATTTGTTGGGGAATAACCTGGAACCTGGTGCTAGGTACCAGCCTGTTAACCTTGAGTTCAACCTTTGGTCAGGTTCTCTAAGATGGAGTCTGAACCCAAAAGATCTGGTCTCTCAGTACCATCTCATTCAGTTCTGAGGCAGGCTGAATGGCCATCCCCTGGCGTCTTCCTGTGAGAACTGCAATTTAGGAATTACACAGCTTGGAAGCTGGCAAGGTGGCTAATTTTAATCGGATTTCTGATTTTTAATCACTATCTCCTACCATTTCCCCTGAGCCAACCACGAAGCTTCCCTGCACCTGTGCAGGAGAAATCAAACACAAGAACACAGAAGAGTTCAGAGAGAAAAGAAGGGGAGCAGCGGGCTTGTGACAGCCAGGGAAGGTTAAAGCAAACACAAAGGTAATCACAAAACCCTGGGTTTTCAGATGAACCTGAGACATCGTTTTACTAAACTCCTGTGTACTCTACTGTGAGTCACATAAACCCAGAAAAGCTACCCAACCACACGGAGTTGAATTCACACAGTTTCAGCCTGTTTGCTTGCTTTACCTCAGCTGGATCTGACCACAGCTACATCCTGCTCTATGAACCACAGCTCAAAGTTGCTTCCAAACCTGCTTGGTTTTCTCTTCTTCAAGCTGTCCTTTCTACTTTCAGTGAGTTATCGCCTGACACAGCACCTGAGATTGGGAAGCACAGTCTCTGGTTATTCTGTTATCCTGGAAGTTGCAGAGAGCCCGGAGTAGAGGCCATCCAACTTCAAAAATCACCAAAAGACAGTCCTATGTAATCAGAATATGGCTTTGTGAATGTGTGCCTGTGTGTGTGTGGGGGGGGGACAAAGGACAACCTTGGTGACAGTCCTCAGGACACTAACCACCTTGTTTATTGAGTTAGGAAGTTCTGAGGTTCACCAGTCAGGATAGGATAGGCTGGTGGGTCATCGAGACTCTGGGCTGTGGGTCTCTGTCTCAAGAGTACACGTCAGCTTTTTTTTTTTTTTTTTTTTTTTTTTTTAGTGTTTCTGGGACTTGGGCCCTCATGTTTGCAGCTGGTTACCAACCAAAACCTCTCTTTAGTCCAAGGCAACTTTTATATAGCATTCTGTAGGTAGGCATAGTCAGCCAGAGGCTGTCTAATCCAAAGGCATGGAATATGAGCTGATCGTTTAAAATTTAAAAATAGCAGGAGCCATTAATTGGTAAATTAACATAATGAGCAGAAAAATCACCAGGAAGTATTCACCTTTACTAACACAGTAGATTATTAGTCACCCAATCACCTACCCTAAATCTAATCCCTCAAATTCTGAATTAAATAAACTGCAGATATTTATGTTTAACTTACCCAGATGTCAGTAAGGATTTAGAATTGCTTGACAGCTGGTCTGAGAGAACTTTTTCTTTATTTTTTTTTTAATCTATAAAGAAAAAAAAAAGGTGAGGGAGGAGGGGGTGGGAACCCAGATGACTTGGAGCCAGCTGTGTTTCTTCTTCAAGACAGACCGCTGAGGAGCCGATAGCTTGTTTAATCTCACAAATGTAAACAGAAGGAAGCCTGTCACAATTAAGTTAGAGTTTAAGCGCTAATTAAGTCTGATGCCCTGTAACAGAGATTTAGATTTAGTAAATATTGATCCCAAGTGGTTCTCCATTTTTTACACATCTCAAATTAATCTTAATGTATACTAAAGTACATGTAACCTTCTTACAGTAAAAGTCGCTCATATCTATATTCAAAGAGACATGAGACTGGAAACCACAAAGATCACATTTCCCAGGAATATATGTGAAAGACCACAGCCTTGGAACAGAGTTATCTGTATTTTTGCCAGATTGCTTGGGGCTGGTCAGAACACACAAGAGCAGCAAGAGATTGCTAAAAAAAAAAATCCTGCTTGCTATTAAACACAGAGAGAGGCAGGGGAAGGGAAGGAGGGAGGGAGGGAGGGAAGGAGAGACAGAGAGAGAGAGAGAGAGAGAGAGAGAGAGAGAGAGAGAGACCAACCCAATATGTTACAGACAGCAGGGGTTTAAGATCTACTAGAGTAACTGGAACTGTGTGTTACAGATAACTGAGAAGAGCCGGGCAGTGGTGTCGCACGCCTTTCCTCTCAGCATCGGGAGGCAGAGGCGGGCGAATCTGATTTCAAGGCCAGCCTGGTCTACAGAGTGAGTTCCAAGACAGCCAGCAGCCAGGACTACACAGAGACCTTGACTTGAATATATATGTGTGTGTGTGTGTGTGTGTGTGTGTGTGTGTGTGTGTGTGTGTGTGTAATTAACCTACCAGTTCCTCTTGCTCCCATTTCATTCACCTTGTGATAGAAGCTGAAGTCAGAATTGCCTTGGAGAACACGGAGAAATAAACAGCTCCTGATAGTTCACAGGAAAGGGGCTTTTTAACGCCATTAAAGGAGTCAGTGGTTGGTTTACTTTGGGGCTACCTTTGCCACATTAAAAGTAAAAAATTGTTGTCAAAGGTGTTACCACATGGCTTTGATTGTTTACAGACATGATGGGCCCATACTATCTCCTTAAAGTTTTATTATTTTTTAAACAGTTAACACCAGAGAGGCAAAGAGGAAGTCACTAGAAATATATAGATGAACCCCACCCCACCCCACCCCGCCCTGGACAGACATCTTGTCATGCGAAGGGCTAGATCAAAAAAATAATTTTAGTAATGAAATGTATAGCTTCTTAAATTTTATATCAGAATCAAAAGAGCTTTGTCCCTGTTCTGGATAGGGCTAGCCCTAGGCACATTAATATCAGGCTAGCCCTGGCTCCATTTCCTAGCTAATGACTGAAGCTGCTTCTGTGAGTCCCTTGCATAGAGGACAGCTTAGAAGAGACTCAGGGTGTGCAGTGTGCTGGACAGCTGTCTATCAACAGTGCAAGCTAATGTCATCTGAGAGGAAGAAATCCCAGTTAAGATGTCTCCATAAGATATAGGCAAGCCTTTGGTACATTTATCTTGATTAGTGATTGAAGGAGGAGGGTCCAGCACATTGTGGGTGGTGATCCCTGAACTGGTGATCCTTGGTTCTCTAAGAAAGCAGGACAAGCAAACCAGTAAGCAGCACCCTCCATGACATCTGCTTCAGCTCCTGCCTCCAGGTTTCTGCCCTGTGTGAGTTCCTGTCCTACCTTGTGATCAACGGTAAACCTACAGAGCCCTTTCCTCCCTAAGTAGCCTTTGGTCATGGTGTTTCATTACAGTGGGAGAACCCCTTATCAAAGGAAGGAACAGCAGGACTTCACACTTGGTGGAAAGAGTAAAGGAATGCAGATGATTCCCAAGTTTTGGATTTGGGCAATAGGGTGGGTAGTAGAGTCTCTTCCTGAAATGGAGATCTCTGGGAGAGACAGTTGTAAAAGATTACAAAAACTTCCAGTGGGCATTTGGGACTGCAGTTATGCATCCAAATGGAGCATCAGATAAGCATTTGAATGTGTGTTCTGGAAGCTCAAGGCTGAAAGAGAACAAGAGAGGAGGGGCAGGCCTGATGTGAGCACTGTAGAGAAAAATCAAGAGTAGAGACACTTTTAATATACTTACAATATATACTTTTAATATACTTACAATATACTTTTAATTTTATTTTTATTGTTCATGCTTGCATATGTGTGCCAGTGTGAATGTGAGCATATGAATTGCAGAGGCCCTGGGATCAGAAAAGGTTGTCAGATCGTTGGATCCCCTGTATCTAGAGTTACAGGTGGTAACTCTAGTGTCTGTAGAGAGAATCTAAGCATCACCTGCTGATAAAGAAGCTTGTGGCCATTGAGCTGAGGCAGGAAATAGGAGGTGGGACATCTGGCAGGGATAGGGGAATTCTGGGAAATAGTCAGAGACTCAGGAGGTGTTCCCTGGAATGCTGAGGAGACAGAGATAAGATGAGGAGAGGAAACCAGCCACCTAGCTGAATTCAGGTTAGAATAAAAGGGATAATTTAGTTATGAGCTAGTCAGAGAACAAGCCAACACTTATGGCCTAGGCATTTATTCATAAATAAAAACTCTCAGAATCATTATTTCTGGGAATTAAGTGGTGGGAAGGAAAAGCCAGAAGTAACCGTTGTGAACGACTCTACATGGATGCTGGGAACCTAACTCAGGTCCTCTGCCAGAGCAGGACACACTGTCAACTGCAGAGCCACCTCTCCAGCACCAGAGCAGGACACACTGTCGACTGCAGAGCCGCCT
>JANHMN010000028.1:4950035-4970575 GCA_030674055.1 Rhabdomys pumilio | reverse complement strand
ACCAGAGCAGGACACACTGTCGACTGCAGAGCCGCCTCTCCAGCACCTACAAAATCTTTATCACTTTGTTCGCACTTGTGGATTCCTAGAATAGAAAATGTACCCACATTTAAACATGAGCATTCCAGGGCCATGATATGAGTTTGAGTAATTGGCCTTAGAGTTATTTTTAAACTTTACAAATCAAGTGTTTATTGTAGCGATATTTTCATATCCAGTGTAGAGGTAGAAATCTAGGGCTTACATGCTAGTTACACCAGTTAACTAGCTGGGTGATTTTACACAAGTCCCTGGGAGGGAGGAGACAATTAAGGTCAAACACCTGAATCAATTCCTAGCTCACACATCTCATAAGAGGAAGCCCTAGTTAAGTGAATAAATAATGTTCTCACAGATGTTCAAATCTGGTGAGATGAGACAGACAAGCTAAGGCTCAGTGAGAAGACTGAGGTAAATAAGCCAAGAGCCTCCTTCAGACAACTGGAACCTTCCAGGCAGCAGGAGTCGGGCCACAGCCTGCAAGCAGCTGAGCTTCAGTCCTTCAGAACTGTTTCTTTGCTCATGAAGGACATGGACTCTTGAGGACAGAAAGTTGGTAGCATCATGGTTCCTTCTTGCTCTTGCAGGGATCAGCCTTCCCTACTGCCTGCCTCTTACCCACCTGTGTCTCCCCTCCCAGCAGGAGTCTTACTCGACTTCCCCAGGGTAGCACTTGGTTTTTCACATGCCGGTATTTCTCTGAATAAAGCAGCTTCAGTTCAGTTCAGACTACTGGGTTCAGATGCTGCTGGGTCACCCTGATATACAACCAGTCACTTGGCTCTACCCTGAGCTCAAAGGCTCTGAGAGGATCAGAGTTGAAATCCCTGTTTTCGTGGCCAGCTCCGGTCTAGGGCATCGTGTGTAATTCATAGGTGTAGACTCCCTCCCCAAAGATGGCATGGGCTGCTGTCCTTGCTGGACTTGGCTGCTTGGGCCACCAGTCTAATTCCCTGTGGATCCTAAAACATCTCTCTCTCTGGCCACCAAAGCACAGCAGCTGGAAAAGCCAAAGGATGAAACCTAAGCAGGGGACACCATGTACTTCCTGCCTATGTTCATCCCTCTTGGTCTTAATCCAGAGGCCAAGAGCAGAGCTCAGTGCATTGCTGAGCACAGGACTCAGCCCGTTTTGAGATGCAGGGCAATGACGATCCATAGTGTCAGGCAAGGCGTGCCCTAGGAATTCACAGCTCGGGAGGAGGACAGCAGCAAATCTCTGCAAAAGTGAAATGCAGTCTGCTGAAGGCAGCAAATGTCCCCTCTAACAGAGCTTCTAACAGTCTTTTAAACGAACGAATTAAAATGATTGACTATTGGGCAGGTTGTCTGTCCTCTTATTGGTCTTGCCAGGTTTATTTTTACTTCTGATTCTGATCTTGCTACTTTTCCACCCTGTGCTTGAAAAGTCAAGAGTGTAGTATCCTTCTGTGCCAAGGAACTTAGGCCAAGCCTTGCTTTCTATCATTAGACAAGGCCAACAGAGATCTGCTCCTGGGTGGACCTTGAGGAGGGGCAGAGGTGGGTTTATTTCAAAGACAGGCTTAAACTTGGGCCCCTCTTCCCTTGCGCTGGCATCTCCCCAGGCTCAGTGTCAGAGTTTATATTTACAATTTGAGTTCTTTTTCTTTAAAGGTTGTAGAGAGAACATGGCTTGAGGCTTCATTAAAGGTAGCTCTGTCCATTAGAGGATGAACAAGTTATTTTGCTAAACCACCCTGGGTGGCTGGGGACTGAGCTAGGAATCCACACAGAGCTTGGTCTCCATGTCAACAGCATCCAGAGCAATAGTCAAGAACCTTATGATGCCGAGCTCAGAGCTCCAGGGAGAAGTTTGCAACGCTTTAAAAGTAAGGGAGTCGCTAAAGAGAAGTGCTTTACAGTGTTGCTGTTGGAACAACAATTCTCAGAAAACAAGGCTGTGGGGCTAGTGATATAATTCCGTTGGTAGAACACCTGTTCAGCAAGCACAAAGCATGCACAAAGTTCAGTCTTCCAGCACCACGCTTAACTAAGCAGGATGGTACGTGCCTGTAATCCCAGAACTCGAGGTAGAGCCAGGATGAGCAGGAGTTCAAAGTCATCCTCAGCTATATAGCCAACTTGAGGGCAGTCTAGGATGCATAAAAGACTCAGTCCCAGGAAACAAGTCCAAACCAGGCTACGGAGTGGTGCGGAACATCCCCCTGCCACTCACAGAAACCTCTGCCATGTCCTCAGGAGACCTCCTCACCTGGGAGGCCTATGTTTCAGGCTCCCTGTTCTTTCCCTGCCCTTAGCTGTCCCTGCTGTGCCTGTTTCTGCGGTTTCTGTATAATCCTAGTCATTTCCCCAGGATGCTTGCCAAGTTCCTAGCTCCATGTTACCTGAGTGGGGAGCAGGGAATGTAAATAGTATATAGATTCTGAACAACACTGTAAATGCATTACAGACCATGGGTTTCAGGGAGTAGCTGAGCCATAAAACGAAATTAAAACGTGTTTACAGAAATGTGCCAATTATAAAACCTCTACTACTTTCTAAATGTAGCTTTTGTGATATGGGACTTTGGGTCCTCAGAGGGTGGCTCGGAGCTGGCAGAGGCAGGGGTTTCTCTGGTAGCATTCTGTGAGTGCCTAAGCAAAACAGCTTGGTTCCATTCTCCACAGCACCCTGCAGTGACTCTTCTTGTGGGCAATCGGCCCTCCTTAACTTTGTAATGACTTGCAGATGACCCTTCCTATGTGCCCTTCCCAGGATCAGGCAAGCGCCTCCCTCTGAAGGACAAGCACAGGACTGTCAACACCCTTCTCAGGATGCAGGTTATAAAAGAGATTGGTGGAGCTCGCCTATAGCCATGGTGTCTGCCTCCCCTCACCCCATCAAACAGGAAAGGCTACTTTTCATGGACACACTCACAGGAAATGCCCCTTTTCTTTATGGACACACTCACAGGAAGTGCCCTTGGGTTTACTGTTACCAGAACTAGGAAAGGCAACCTTTCTACTTCCTTCCTCTTTTTCCCTCCTTCCTGCCTCTGCAGTGTCTCCGAATGCTCTGTTTCCTACTCAGTACTCTAATTCATTTTGTCTTGACTGGGCTCTGCTAGTGGTGTAAAAAACAGGTCAGAGGGCACTCTCATTCCCACGGCTGTCCATAACAGGAGAAGAGGGCAGCTTTGTATAAGAGACAGAGAGAGACAGAGGCAGAGACAGAGACAGAGGAGAGAGAGAAACAGAAAGGAGAGGAAAGAGAGAAGAGGGAAGAGGGAAGAGAGAGAGAGAGAGAGAGAGAGAGAGAGAGAGAGAGAGAGAGAGAGAGAGGAGAGCATTTGACCATCCTAGCCTTGAAATCTGGCCTGGCCAACCTTAGGCAAGTCAGTCAGTCCCCTTGAGCTTCTAGATCCTTTCTCCACTAGATAATGGAGAAACCTTTTGATGCTAGTGTAGGACTTCAGATCTAGGTGGTAGGTACCACCAAGTTTATGTTTATCGTTTACATGATTTGGAAAATTGTTTATTTACAAGAGTTCTGGCAGTTTAGGAAGAAGCAGCCCAGAGACGAGGTGTCTAGGTTGTCTGGGCTTTTGATGGATGCAAGCTGGTGGCTAACAAATTAAGCAGCATTTCAGGGACTGGCAAAAGTCAGTGGGAGGCCCAGCTCACAGATCTTTTGGACTAATCTTGGCTTGTGACTCACTGAAGACCAACTTATCAAGTTCATTCAGTGTGAGCCAAATCGATAAATAGGATTGAATTGGCCATGATTGAGCATGCAGGAGCAGGAGTTCGGGATGTTTTCTTGGTAGATTGTACATAACAAGACAAAAATCCCACCCTGGCTGGGAGAGTTTCTCTAGCAGTCTTTCCGAAAGTGAAATACCTACATGGAACCACATGGTCTTCAGAAATACTGAAGTAGAGGGCTGGAAAGATGTTTAGTAATTAAAAGATCTTACAGGGGACCTGAGCTCAGTTCCCAGTACTCACATTAGACAGCTCCCAATAGCCTGTAACTCCAGCTCCAGGGAATCCAACGCCCTCTTCTGGCTTCTGCAGGCACCTACATTCATGTACATATTCTCTCTCTCTCTCTCTCTCTCTCTCTCTCTCTCTCTCTCTCTCTCTCTCACACACACACACACACACACACACACACACACACACACACACACTTGAAAAGAAATGATGTAGAAAAGCTACAGGCATCTTTTTAGTGCCTTGGTGTAATTTCAAATTTCATTGTCCCCCAAGGGTCTCCATGTAATGATATGAGAGCTGATGGAACCCTTTAAGAGAGGTGAGGCCTAGTGGGAGGCCCATGTGTCTGCCCACCTTCCACGGGAAACACAAACACAAAAGGGTTAATGTAAAAGCTGGAAAGAGAGTATTATTGTATTATTGTAAAATCAAGGCTTCATGGAGTAGAAGACTGGCAGTTACTAAAGCTAAGGGCCACCGATGTTGGATAGCCTAAAGTCCAACGTGGAGTCTATGGTTGGTATTCCCCTGACATATGGGATGATTGCATCCCTTAAGATAAATTTCCCGTCCTCTGTGCTTACATCAGAAGGTGGAAAAACTCAACGTAGTAATTACCGTGTATGATCATGATGGTCATGAGGCAGTAACAGGGATAAAAACTGTCTCAGAAGAGATGCTGCCATGAGATAGAGATGAGATGCTTGGTCCTCAGAGAAATGAGAGAGGATGATGATCACACACATGAAGCAGGCTCCACCCCAGACACCTCCAGCTTAGGTCAGGTAGAGCTGACACGCTTCCAGAGGCTTCCTTTGCTGTCGCACACACCATTTGTTTTGCAGCTCCATGTGAGAGCGTACAGGTGGGTCAGTCGGGGGGTGTGGTATGATGTAGCTTGGTGGTTTAGAGGGTGAGTGCACGGTGGGGGAGGGGGTCTGGATGTGCTTTCAAGACTGTGTCTTGGTGAGTTGATACATCATCTGCTGGACGGGATTTCAGTGATAACGTACCAGTGTTTCCCTAGGATCTGTGAGGATTGAGTGGGCTAATGTATGGGATCATTACGGAGACTCTATTATAACACATCTAATAAGTATAAGCCTTAAAAATTTGGTTGTCTTTATATAGTAGAGTTTCTTTTAACTAGAGGTAATTATGCAATACCCCTGCCCACCTGCAGGACACTTGGAAATGTCTACAGGCATTTTGGTTATTACCAGTGGAGGGTGGCTGCCTCTGGCATCTCATGGGTAGAGGCCAAACCTACAACACACAGGACATATGCAGCACTCAAAAAGGCTTATCTACCCTAAAATCGCAATAGTGCCGAGGTTCTTAAAGACAGGCTCTGTGGAGGTATGTCTCCTCGGCAACCTCAAATCCCATCTGCCTGAAGATGAAACCCAATCACCACACACCACTCCCTTTCCAACTCCAGGCTTCTCAAGTTGGAAACTGTCATCTCCCAAATCTGCTCTACATCTTCACCTCCTCGAAGTCCACCATGGAAGCTGGAATTCCCTCTTTTGCTCCTCTGAAGTCTTCATGGTCTGGTCACACCCTTTCCTGAGCTGAAGTTACCTGTGGCTGTGTCTTTCTCGCCGACCTTCCTGGGAGCGGTAGGATTAGGAGGTACAGACTTCCTGTTTTATTCCTCATAGCAAAGGACAGATAAAAATCGGAGTAAACAGTCCTACAGATTCCCACAGAAACGCCACCCCACTGTGAGCCAAGTACTAGTCAAGCACCAGTCTGGGGACTTGTGCCCAAGCACATTCCTCCACCAGACGTCTCTGTCTCTTTGGTACTCCATGTCTTTGACAAAGCCATTTGTTTTCTTTTATTCTTTGAGAAAACATCCCAGACATGTAGGATAAAGGTCACCCCATCAAGTAGAACAGTAACCAGCTGAATTTATGTCTCTGCCCCAAAGCTCCACGAAGCCAAAGTGCAAGTAGGGCGGATGGCAAGCATAAGAGGAGACTGTGGGGTGAAGGCTAGCAATGCAGAGAACACTGAGACCCCACTCTCCGTGCAGCCAAAGGGCACTGTCCACTGAGACCCCGCCCTCCGTGCAGTCAAAGGGCACTGTCAACTCTCTATGAGATCGTTGTTAAGGTTCAGAGGGGGTCCTGTGAGTGTCAAAGGAAAGTTCACACTTCCATGGAAGACCCAGGGGCCACGGAGAGAAACCGGGCGAGTCTGTGGGTCTTCTGTGTGACTCCTCTTTGTCAAAGCCCGGATGTGGCCTTGCTTCAGCCTGGTGGGTATCTGCATGTGTTCCTGGGTGGAGAGCACATTGTGCAGCTGGCCCCTGAGTAATGATTCCGGCCTTCCACCATGTGTGTCTCTAGACAGGGCTGCCTTCTGCTCTTGATTTCCAGTCTGGCAATAGAAACTGCGCATTCATCTCAAGTCAGGGAGAGTTAAGGGCGTTGCCACCGCATTTTTCTCGCTTCCCACTTGTCTCAGCCTCAAGGGAAAGGCTTTGACTTCGTTTTTCTATGATGTAAATTCATGACTAAGGTCAATAGCAGTCTAGGGCCTAGTACATAGTAGGTGTTATTTTCAAACTTTGTATCATGGAAAGTTACTAGAACTTGGAAAGGGACAGAATGCACTGGGAAGGTTTCAAACTCCAGAAAAAGGTGGCTCTG
This sequence comes from Rhabdomys pumilio, assembly GCA_030674055.1. Taxonomy (NCBI): domain Eukaryota; kingdom Metazoa; phylum Chordata; class Mammalia; order Rodentia; family Muridae; genus Rhabdomys; species Rhabdomys pumilio. Next base: position 4,963,917 of record JANHMN010000028.1, on the reverse strand, counting down.
CCTACAGTTGAGGACTCACGGCCGGTACTACTACATATGCTCCCGTTTGTTTCCTTTCCCATCTGCATGATTTTGAAGCAAATCAGCCATACAAATTCCTTGTAAAAAGTTTTATATGAGAGTCTAAAAGAGTTCTCCCCTTGAAACATAGGAAAATGTTATTATCACATGGAAAGACTAATTATAAACCCTTGGTATCATAAAATTTTAGTTCAAACTTTAAATCAATTAAATGTTGTGATTTACAAACAAAAATAATCTTCTTACTCGTCTTTATTTTCTGTGCCTCTGTGTCTCCTTTCCATCACCCCCCCCCACACACACACACATGCCTGTGGTATCATTTTAATGTTCTTTATCTTCTACTTTTCTATAAATTGCCAGCTTGATCTTTTTTAAAAGAAAAAATTTTAAAAATTGTGTATGAGTGTTTTGCATACATGTATGTCTGTGTAACCTGTGCCGTGTACCGTGTGCATGCCACAGAAAGTTATGAGATAGCCTGGGACTGGAGGCACAGGCTTTTGCAGACTACCATGTGGGTCCTCTGAACAGCACTCAGTGATCCTAACATCTTTCCAGCCCTGGGCTAGTTGGCTCTTAATATATATCTGTTTTTATTATTTCTGGAAACCCTGCTGCATGTGCTGACACATTCCTCTGTCAGCATGCAACACCTGGCTCCTCTTTCTTGCAACACCAGCAGCTATTGAGGGCCACATGTCCTATATACACTGATTCATTGAAAGGTAAAAACATCATGATAGTGTTGGAACTGGATTTGATTGATTTGATACTTCCTGATTTTGAGCTGTAATCCTTAGGAGAAGAGAAATGTCTCATCTACACTTGGTCACCCTCCGCAATGGTTCCTCTAGGAGACGTAGAATAAATGCTGGCAGGTTTGTTTGTTTGTTTTAACATAATTTAAAAAAAAAACAGATTCCTATAAAATGACAAATAGTTTTCGTTTTAGAATTGTCTCAAACTCAAGATGTAAACTTTTTTTTTTACTCTATCGCAGTGGATGTCAGTATTGACAGATTGGTTCTCCTTGGCCAGTTAGAATCTGTATAGTTCTTCAACACAATTCTAGCTGAATTGGTCCTGTTCTTGTAATCTAGTGTGATAAAATGCAAGTTTCAGGGACTTCTTGTACATTCCCTGCTCTAAATGGGGAATCGCGTTTCTCTGGAGTTCTTTCTTATTTTTGTTAGAGGAGGCAATGTTCTAGAAGTCACTGTGGTCCCTGGCCTTTTCCTTAGGCTGAGCTGGAAGCGTATTTAGTTCTCACCGTAAAGCATGAGTTCACCTGAAGAACAGTCTCAATCCTGCATCTCCTCCCTCTTGTGATTGAGAAGATCGTGTTCAAAGACACCAGGGCTGCTACATCTTCACATAATCATGCCATTGTTCTAAACACCCATGTACACCCTGAGAGTACCAGTATTTGCACGATTTGGCTTTTGTAAGTTTCTCCTCTTGTACCTGGGATTGAATCCAGGGCCTTGCACATACTAAGTGTTCTACAAATGGCTACTTCTTATTTGGAAATAGGGTTTCACTAAGTTTTCTAGGCAGCACTTGAACTTTCTATCCCCCTCCTGACTCATCCTTCCATGTAGCTGGAGTTACAGGCCTGGACCAGGAGACCTTGTTCCTGTCTTTGTTGACACATGCACCCAGTGGGCCTGCAGGCAAGTGGCAGTACCCTGGAATAGTTCCTCTCAGTGTGCTGTGTTATGTTAATCAGATGTGGGTTCAACTGCTTGGGTTTATTTTTTATTACGCTTTTTAAAAAATGTAAGCAGGTGGGAGGAGTCGGATCGAGGGCTCATGGGTTAGGAGCACTGGCTGCTCTGTCAGAATTTGGTTCCCAGAACTCAATATCTGGCAGCTTACAACTGCTGTAACTGCAGCTCTAGGGGCTTCAGTGCCCTCTTCTGGCCTCTGTTGGTACCCACAGGCATGGGCACAGACACACAAATAGAAAATAAAATGTTTTTAAAGATTCACTGTGTGTGTAAGTGAGTGAGTGTGTGTGTGTAAGAGAGAGACATAGACAAAGAACAGGTATGAAGAGCAGGTGTTGAGGACAGAACTCAGGGTCTGTGGAAAAGCAGCACTTTGATTCTAACAGTTCCGTCATCTCTGAAACCACCTTAATAAAATATTTTAAAAGTAAGTTTTTGGTGATTACAAGAAACATTACTGATTCTAAGGTCAAATCGCCAAATGCAGTTATAAAGGAGTTTAACTCCATTCTTATCTCATGAACTCATTTTCTTCTCTTATAGCTAATCATTTTAAATTTTGAAGTTGATATTTCTGGGTTTCAGTCATAAAATATTACACAGCACACACTACTCCCTTCCCATGTGTATGCATGCACACAGTGTCTTACAGTTGGTTCTTTGGATTATATCCTAATTATTGCTCTATATTGATGCACAGATGTTTCCTAGTCCTTCCTGGGATGTGCATGTACAATAGTTTACTCTCCCAGTTCTTCAATTAACAGTGAAAACCACTTAAACTCTTTGTATGAGGTTAGATCATTAGATTGTGAAAATGCTGGTATTTTTTTCTACAAAAAAGGGATGCTTGTATGTTAAAATTTATACTTGAATTTCCCACCTCCTCTCCCTCTCCCTCTTCAGCTCCCTCTCTCTCTCTCAGGAAAAAAAAAAAAAAAACCACTTGTAGCTATTCTCACAATTATAGATTTGGGTTTGATTTTGCTGGGTACAGAATACTTCTTACTCTTAATTACTGCCTTAATGAAAGCTTACAATACTCTTTACCACATAATCACGCTTCAGTGATTAAAACCATGAAATTAGCACTGGCACGATGCTACTTCTAATTCTGGACTCCATTCTGTTTCCCCAACCACCCTCTGGAGGAAAAGGACACCTCGGATCCCGCTGCGTCCCATCCCTCAGTGTCTGTCATTTTAAAACTTGCTTTGACTTTCATGACCTTGACATATTTGGTCATTAAAATCAAGTCAATTATTTTGTTGTACTGTATGTTCCCCGACTTGTGTTTATAGTAAGTTTTTATTAAGATGAGTAGTATTAATTCTGGTTACGTCAGTGTTAGTCCCAGGACCTTGGTGGAGAGGGTGGGGCAGGATGAAGAGAAAGAAATATCTAGAAGAGAGGCCGGTTTTCTTTGTAAATGTGCTTATCTCACTGCACACAAAGGAAGGGGACCTCTTTAACAGAGAGCTGGTCTGGGAAAGGAAGCCGATTCCCCCGGAAGCCCTGTAAGATAAGAAATCTGGGGCTCTGTAAACTCATCTGCCTCTGGCTTCCGTGTCTTTTACAATTCCTCCTTACCTTCCTCCTTAATCCCAGTCAGATCATTCCGGGTTAGGGGGAGTGGTAAAGATCCCTTAGGCTAAATCTTGGAAATGGGACTAGTCAAGCCAGCGGCTTAAGAAACTGGGCTGCTTGCTTAGGTATGGTGAGTCCATAGTAAGCACTTGAATGGCAGCAGCTGCTACGACAGGGTTAAGAGGACGCCTTTCTCCAGCCCTGGCCTGGTGCTCCACTCCTCTTCCTCATCTCCCTGCTACAGGACCACCCTCCTCCCCGCCACTGACACTCGATGTCTCCTGAATAGGAGCTGAGTTTTTATTAGAGCAAGCAAGAGGAATGGTGTGTCCCTACTTAAGCATCGTGCCCCTAGGGCAGGAAACAGCTAGGTGAGGACTCAGGTTGATGTGGGAGGAGTCAGGAGCAGCTGAGGCATCTGGAAGGAGGTGTACATGCTTCTACTTGATGCGACTTTCAGTTTGTCCCTGAACCCTTTCATCTCGAACGGAATTTAGGGGGAGAAGAAAGAGAAAGGCAAACAGGAAGTTAAAGAATTTGTGATTGATTTCCCTTTCAAGGCCAGGATGCAGGAGGCACCAGAGGAGCCTCTGAGTTCTCATGAGTCCCTGCGGCCCTAAAGTAGGCAGGCTGGCCCCAGGAACTCCACATCTGAGCCCACCTGGCCCAGGAGTTCCTTGAGGAAGACAGCACTGTACTTGAACTGCATCGCTAAGGGGTAATGAACACCGCGCCCTTTGTTCAGCCCAGGTGCTTGTACTGCTTGGCAAAGGTAACCTAGATTTAGTTTTCCTGAAGGAGCGATGCTCCTGGCATCTGTGTATATTTAAAGCCTAACCTCCCCAAACTGACTGAGGCCTTTGCTACTGCACAGGCGCTTCAGTCCACTCATCAAGAAAAACTCAGAAGTTCTTCACACAACAGCTTTTGAACTCAAAGGTACAGGAGTCAATATTTGCTTATAGGAACTCTGCTTGCTTTTCCCACACGACACCCCTGGGTCTTTAAAACTCCTTTCTGTCAGTGTCTAGCTTAAGGAACAAGAGTCATTGAAGGTCCCTATGTGCACCTCCCCTCCCCTTGTTTGGACAGAGCATTTTTTAACCCTCTTGTGGCTGGTATCCAGGTAAAGTCGGCGCTCTCAGAGATTGCATTGATCATTTTATGAATAGAACGGATAGAAAACACAACATTGCCAGAGCGACTTGTGGATTTTGTCAAAAGACTTGAATTTGAAAGCCCTCCTTGCCTTGTAGGGAGCCCTTTGAAAGATGATCCTTTTGAGACCCTGTGGTTCCAAAGGAAGTTCTCCGCTTTGAGGGGAAATGCTCACTCTGTCCCCCGGTCCCACAAGTGGACATGAATCACAAACACACACATACACACCCTTTCACTGGATCTTTCTGCTTCCTGACCTAGCAATCAGATAATTTGGTGAAGGAAATGTTAAAGTAGTATCAAGCTGAATTTTGGAAAGTGGTTTCTTTCTGTGCCTGTCTGTGTTCTTCAGGAACCAGGATTTCCTTCTCGCCTCTCACAATCCTACTGGCTTGTTACTAGGCCCAGTCTTTGACCTTCTAAGGATTACTATTGGGGAGCAGAGGCAGTCAGCCCAATAGCTGACACACACTGTAACTTCAGACAGCTTTTACTAGAACAGGGGTACCCACTCATCTATTACACTTACTAGCCCAGGACCTGGCAACATGAAGGCAAATACTAAAATCTATCAAATCTGTCCAATATTATAATCTTATTTACTTGAAGGAAATCTTGCTGAGAAAGAGAAAAGAGGAGTAAGGGGGAGACAAGTCAAGTGGTGAGACCCCAGAAGGCATGTAGAGACAAAGATATTAGTGGGTTAGGTTTGTAATCCCGAGGAAGGGAGACAGAGACAGATAGATGAATTCCAGGGAAACACTGGCCAGTCAAGCTAGCCTTAATCCTTGAATTTCAGAGAGAGAGAGAGAGAGAGAGAGAGAGAGAGAGAGAGAGAGAGACTAGAGGCAGAGGCAGTGCTATCTGGGACAATGGAGCCAACACGAGAGACAGAGTGAAGTCTCTTTACTCGAAGCATCAGACAGTTTAAACTCTGAGGGTTAAGGAAGTCACATGAGTAAAGTTCTCATGAGTTCAAGCTGCATACAATCACAAGGACAAACTGCTCATGGCAAACATGGTTTTCTATAGATTCATATTTTAAAATGTAAACATTTAACTAAATAACTCCGTTATGCAAAAGTGAGTAATCTGAAGTAAACTGACTCCTGTCTGCTAGACTTGAGTGGAGCACTAACACATTCCAAGAACAGCTCCATGTTTGGAGAAACTGAGGTCACAAGACTCTTGTTGTCTCGGAGTATTCTCACAAGCACCCAGAACTCTCTCCACAGGGCTCTGTTCTTGGACTGTGTTCTGACAAATGCCAACATCCAATTTGGCAAAAACTTCCTACCAAATACAACAAAGTAAGAGATGCTAAACTGTGCCTTAGAATGTATGAGAGCAATCACAGAGCGAGGTAGAAATCGCCGAGAGAAGTCAAAACTATTTACAAATTGGCCCAGAGCCAGAAGCAAGTAGGTGGGCTTCACAGAGGGGGTGACTGTTACACAAGACTAAAATATGAACAGGATTTAGGCTCAGGGACAAAGCAGTTTCCATGCAAACATGAGTGCTAGAGTTTGGATCCCTAGAACTCATATAAAGCCAGATGTGAAAGAAAATACCACTAATCCCAATGGACTAATGTAAAGGGTAAGGGGAAACCCACAGGAGAAGCCCTGTCAGCTTGCTGCCCAGCTAGCCTGACACATGAGCAAGAACAAGAAACTGCCCAAAACAAAGCAGACAGCGAGTGCTGACACCCAAGGCTGTCCACTCACCCTGACATGTGCACCCTGGAGTGTGCACACTGTTGTGTATGCACATGTGTACACACACACACACACACACACACACACACACACACACACATTGTGCACATAATAAAAATGAATAGGATTTGCAGTTAAGAAGATGGGGCATTCCATCCTGAGGGGCTGTGTTTACAAGAGGACTGCAAATCTTATGTGGGGGCTTCAGCTCTCTGTCTCAATATTTATTATAATACAAGTAACAATGTTACTTCTGTTTTACAGAGGAGGGACACAGGTTTAGACCTTGCTGGAGGCCATCACAACGCTCATAAAGTAGCTGTGGTGTTGTCTCAGGGTGGCTCTATTGGCCATCCTCAGAGCTGCAATGGACAATATGGCAGCTACCAGCCACAGGCTCCTGGAAGCGTGGCCCACACAAACTGCTACAAGAGAAGAAGCACACAGCTGATTTGAGAGACTGCAAACAGAAAAAGAAAGGGTAAAACAGGCTGGTAAGGTAACCCACTAGGAAAAGTGAACTCTGTACCCAGGATCTCTGGGCTCACTGGCCAGTCAGTCTAGACTGCTGGGAAGATCCAGTCTCACAAAAGGGGGACAGCACCTGAAGATTGACAAGAGGCCTCCGCGCCCAGGTGTGCACATGTGCAATGACACACACGTGAACTTGCACACAAATATGTGAAATATCTCACTAGCAATGCTTATATCAATTGCGTGTTAAAATGGTAATAGATTAGATACACTGAGTAAAATGTGTATAATCAAAGCTAATTTCAAGTGTTTCAGTTTTTTACCTTTTTGTAACTGGGTTACAAAAAAACCTACAAAGTACACCTGTGGTCTATTTCTTTGAAGCAACACTGTTCAAGCCTCCAGGCTCTGAAGCAACAATGAGGGTGGCGGGTCCTGGGGACAAAGGAATAAATGTCTGTCATTCTCTTTGCATTCTGCCTGTGATCTATGCTGTGCTCCCCTCATGTGCTGTGCTTTGCAGTCACTCGGTCCTGAGAGTAGCTATCCTGGTCAGGCAGCTTGGAGTCAGAGCCTGCTTTTCCACTTGAGAGCAGCAAATGACCATGGGTGTGACTTTGGCGGTAATGCTGACAGGTCTGTTTCTGAGTAGTACCTACATCAAGGAATTTAAATGTGCACTTTTCCAAAGGGTCAAAGAGAGGGATGCTAGGGATTTCTGGCACCAGAGCAAGGCCTGGAGGAAGTAACTTCCACCCTAAGCCAGGCTCCATGAGGTTTCCTTCCACACAAGGCTTTGAGAGCACCAGGTGTTGGCCTGTACTGGCAAGCTTCTGACCACTGCCCAAGTCCTGATCTGGGAGGAAGCCTCCAAACCCAGGACCTGCGGGCTTTGCAGTCTCTGACCTCTGCTCCATGCCTTCTCTCCAGCTGCATATGGTCTGGCTTCCATCATCTCCTCCCACCTCTGAACATCAGTGCCTTCAGGCTCCCCATGGCTGATTTGCTTTTATTGTCTTGCACAGACCAGCTCAGCTAAGATACCATCTTTTCAGCCTCTCTAACTTCCTCAAGTAAAAAATGCATCCTCTTTGTCTTGTTTTGTTTGTCTTGTTTCAGAGCTGAAATCCCTGCTTGGTAATGAGCTCTGTGTGAACTGTGGAGGACAGCTGTACTGAGTATCTGTGCACACACACATACACACACACACACACACACACACACACACACACACACGAGGGCTCACCGTGCCACAGTAGAACACCCTGTTCAAACCCCCAGTGATGCTGGTGCTGCCTCTTGTTAAGATACAGGATTAGAAGAGGAAATTGGTGGCAGTTTCTCCATTGCATTTAGTTGGTTTGTATTTGTTTCTTTAACTTCTGATAAAGCTGTTAGAAAAGAATGCCACACAGGAGAAAAACCAAGCTAACTCCCTGGCCTGACTCTGGCACAGTTCAGGGGAAGAGAACACTGGCTTTGCTCATAGCTCTTTACAATAATTATTTTATATACTTAGGTGTTTGTCTGGCACTGTGTGCATGCCTGGTGCCAGGAGAGTCCAGAAGCAGATGTTGAATCCCCTGGGACTGGAGTTACAGACAGCTGTGGGTCATAGTGTGGTTTCTGGATCTCAAACCCAGATCCTCTGGAAGAGTAGTCAGCACTTGTAGCTGCTGACCCATTGCTCCAGCCTTGCTCACAGGCTCAGAACCTGTATGACTGAATCTCCTGGCAGTGGTGTCTCATACTCTGACATTTGATACAATGGTTGGTGCATGGGGGAAGGAGATTTCTGCCACAATCTGAGGTTCCTCCCTCAATTACCTGCTTCCCCCAATTGTCTGTCTCACAAAATGCAACGGCTTATCATCATCATCCTCGCCATCATCATCATCGTCATCATCATCATCATCAATCTTGTCATTGTTTCATGAGACAGGCTGTCACACTGTAACCCAGGTTGGTCTGATATCAACAGGAAACCTTGGTAATCTTGACATTTGCCTTGCCTCAGGCTGTTAAATACTTGAATTACAAAGCAAGAACAACCACACCTTACTCTGTTCATTTGTGTCAATCCCCTGCTTCAGCCTTTGGGGTGCTAGGATTAAAGGCCTTGAGCAGAGTCACTGTACCTAGCAGAAGGAGGAGGCTGTTTTTGTATTTTTTACTTTGCAATGGTAGGGGTTAAACCCAAACCCTCGTGAATACCCGGCAAGCATTCTACCTCCGAGCCATAGCCCAATTTAAAACACTGTTTCCACTATATCTCAGAGCTTTGTGTATTAGACTTCCCTCATTTTGACACAGCTTAATGCTTGCCTTTCAAGCTGGCCACTACCGGTTCTGCTGTGGTAGCATCTAAGGACTCAGACCCTATCTACCTTTCCTGGGGCTGATTCAGACCATGGTGACTAGGAGTGGGCTGGTATCTTGGGAATGACAGGAGAACACGTAGAGCTTGTCTGCCAGAGGCCAAGTTTCGTCACTTGCTGATGGTAATGTCCCAGCCACTAGCTTCATCCCTCAGAGGTTGCCACTGACACTGCCCCACCAGGGAGCATTGCCTCAGTATAGGAGGCAAATGGCCTACCTCCCAGACACACCGTTACTTCCTCCAAGGAGCCTGCCCCATTGCCTGAGATATAATTTCACACAAAAACTCAATTATTTTCTTACAATTTGAAGGCAGAGAGGTCAACAGGATGATCTCTGTTTTCTTCCTGGTTGTGTATTTGTAGTTAGAACTTGGGTTTTGTTCACAGAGAGAGGGGAATCTGCTCTCTGCTCTAGAAACAGACAGAGTCTGCTCAGTAGTGAGCAGGCGTGGATATGCACAGTGGAATGGGCACCTGGTGGCTGGCTCCTTTCCCATTTTATTTTTATTTTATATAATGGGTGTTTTACACCCATATATGTCTGTGCACTACATGTGTGCAATGCTCAAGGTTGCCAGATCGGGGCACCAGCTCTCCCAGGACTGACGTCACTGTGAGCCCCTGTGTGGGTGCTTGGAACCAAACTCGGGTGCTCACAGCCAGTGCTCAGGACTGTTCACCCACCTCTCCAGCCTCTGACGGTCACTTCTGTTATGTCTTCCTTCTTCTCTTCCTTTCCTGTCACCTGCTCTCTTATCTCTTCCTTGTGAGAAATGTGTGCCACAGGCACAGGAAGCCACTGACAGGGAGGTGTAATGAGGATCCTTCCTATTTCAAAGGTTCCTAAGGAAACATGGCAGATCTATGCACTGATGTACTCAGGGGACCAAATTCCTATACAGACTTGGAGGGAGCAAAAGTGCTCCTTTGGTGTTGAGGTGGGTAATAATGATCTTAGGAGGTCCCTGCCATCATGAGTGGACCAGTGCCCAGGCAAAGACTGGAGGTGACAGAGTGGCCCACTTGCACCTTTTTTACCTGTCACATGAGAACACAGCATTCCAATTTTCTTCTGAAAGACACTCAAAAGGAGCTCATTCCAAACAATGAAGAAACATTGCTCTGATCTTCTACTTCCAGCTTCCAGAGCTATAGAATACATTTGTGCTGTTTGTAAATTACCCACTCTTGGGTATTTGGGGTCAGTATTACAGCACATGGCCTCTGAGAGATCTTCAAAGTGGCAGAGAACACCAGCTGAAAGCTCAACGAAGCATCTTCCATAGGCACATGGCAGTAATCGGTGTGTCTCTCTGCCTATCCTGCTCCTGGAGAGTAGAACTCAAGCTAGCCTTTCTTTTTAAATTATATGAACATCTGGGTTTGGAATAAGTTGTTAGACAATAGAGGGTCCAGGACAGGGATGGTTGATTTCTCTGATCCTGCAGTGATGGGTCAGCCATGGGGAGTTAAGCCGCTTTCTGTGTGAAGAAGCCAAGTGTGGCTGTGTTGCTTCCTGGTTTTGTGAACGGGTCCTACTGTACACATCTAGGATGCTCATCTCTATAAACAACAGTGCTTTCAACTCTGGCTCACAGCTGACAGCTGCTGAAGGAACAGATACTAATGATCAAGTCAGAATGTATTGAAATGTATTCTGTGTTTGTACTGAGAAGTGAGAATGCTCATTCTTGGGGAGGGGGCAGCTAAAGCAAAGGAGAGGCAGAGGGGCTGGAGAGATGGCTCCACACTTAGGAACACTGGATGCTCTTCCTGAGGACTCACTGAATGCCCACAGGAGTGGGTGGGTGATGGGGTGTGGGCAAGCCGTGGAACACCACTCCAAGGGTGGGGAAGTGAAGTCTGAGGTGTGGGACAGCTGGAGCTGGTCTAGGGGTCCCCAGGCCTGCAAGGAGGCCTGGGTTGTCTGGGTCTCAGGTGCCACTGGGAGCCGTGGAAGAGCTGAGAATGGCGTGGAGGCGCGCAGGCTGGATCTAGCCTGGGGCTGGTGGGGGAGGGATGTGGGAAAGGGGGAGTTCTGGCTGGTCCTTCGGGGGTGGAGGTGAGGAGGTAGTTCTTGGTTTGAAAGACAACTGTGTAGGTAAAGGCCTTCTCCATTGTTTCTCACGTCAGATCTCAGGTGAAAAGAGGCAGTCTATGGTTTTAAGGCACTTATTGTCATGGCAGAAAGTGGATGAGTAAAATCGTACCCCCGCTTCTTAGGATAGGCCTGAGGTTTTGCAGGGAGGAGTGTCTGTGAAAAACGGCTTATTGTTTAAGTCTCCAAGCCTTTATGTACTATTAAAATGGAGATCTGTCTTGAGCCTACGTGACCTGTTCATGTCTTCTATCTGTGGTGGAATCTGGGGCATTGCCCTTATGTCACTGATGGCCACAGATCTACGGAGGGCTGTGGCCTCATGCCCGAGAACAGGCGAAATGCCTACCATCTCTTCAGAGTCACTGGGTTTTGAGCCTTAGCTCAACCGGGAACAAGTCTACCTTTCATAGTCTCAAAGGACCTCTAAGTTTAATATTGAAGAAAACAAACAATGATAAGTCAGGCAAAATGAACACTTTAAATGATCTATTTCCCACCAGAGGGGAAAAATGATATGCTACACAATAACAACAACAATAACAGCAATAACAATAATAATAGAAAGCATGTCAGGCAAAATACTGCAATGCAACAACCAAGCTTCCATGAAGCAGGTTTCAACCTGAGTGTGGTATGACCACTGCATTCAGTAAAGTAGAGGTTACAGAAATGTTTCAGGGTATTTGATCACACTGTGAACTCTGAGACTGTGTCGCTTACTAAAAACAACTGTTTTTAGTTGTAGGGTGTCTCAGCCTTGGCACACACCTTTAATTCAAGGGCTTTCTGTTTGAATATTGTAAGCAGGATTAAATAAAGTCAACCATAGGTCAAGGGGCAGAACAAGCAAGCTGTTGACAGGAAGTGAACATAGGATTGTTAAGGAAACCATTAAGCCCTGCTTTCTGGATGTGAGCTGTTGGTCTTCAGTGATGACACCAAACTCTAAAATAGAAGAGGTTAGAAAAAGTTCTACCCTAGCCTGGTCCTTGTGGCTGGGGCAGACACCTAGCTGGTCTGCTCCCATGAAGACACCATATCCCAAGACATCCTAGAGGAGCCATTGCACTCAGAGCAGTGGACACCATATCCTGAGACATCCTAGAGGAGCCACTGAACTCAGAGCAGCTGGAGCTCAGGATCACAGGATCACAGAGGCATCTGGACCCTGAGGAGTTCTGACACAAGCAAGATAACTGAAAAGACAGGCTCCAGTCAGAGACAGTGAGTGCAGGTAGCACTAGAGTTAACCAGGTGATGAAAGGCAAGCGCAAGAACATAAACAACAGAAACCAAAGTTACTCAGCATCATCAGAACCCAGTTCTCCCACCATAGCAAGCCCTGAACACCCCATCACACCAGAAAAGCAGGATTCAGAATTAAAATCAATTCTCATGATGATGATAGAGGACTTTAAGAAGGACATAAATAACTCCCTTAAACAAGTACAGGAGAATACAGATAAACAAGTAGAAGCCCTTAAAGAGGAAACACAAAAATTCCTTAAAGAATTGCAAGAAAACACAACCAAACAGGTGAAGGAATTAAACAAAACCATCCAGCATCTAAAAATGAAAGTAGAAACAATAAATAAATCTCAAAGGGAAACTACCCTAAAGATAGAAAACCTAGGAAAGAGATCAGGAGTCATAGATGCAAGCATCACCGACAGAATACAAGAGATAGAAGAGAGAATCTCATGTGCAGAAGATACTATGGAAAACATTGACACAACTATCAAAGAAAATGCAAAATGCAAAAAGCTCCTAACCCAAAACATCCAGGAAATCCAGGACACAATGAGAAGGCCAAACCTAAGGATAATGGGTATAGATGAGGGTGATGATTCCCAACTTAAAGGGCTAGTAAATATCTTCAACAAAATTATAGAGGAAAATTTCCCTAACCTAAAGAAAGAAATGTCCATGAATATGCAAGAAGCCTACAGAACTCCAAATAGACAAGATCAGAAAAGAAATACCTCCTGTCACATAATAATCCAAACATCAAATGTACAAAACAAAGAAAAAATACTAAAAGCAGTAAGGGAAAAAGGTAAAGTAACATATAAAGGCAGACCTATAAGAATTACACCAGACTTCTCACCAGAGACTATAAAAGCCATAAGATCCTGGAGTGATATCATACAGACCCTAAGAGAACACAAATGCAAGCCCAGACTACTATACCCAGCAAAACTCCCAATCACTATTGATGGAGAAACCAAAATATTTCATGACAAAACCAAATTTGCACAATATCTTCCCACAAATCCAGCACTTCAAAGGATAATTGATGGAAAACTCCAACACAAGGACGGAAACTACAACCTAGAAAAAGCAAGGACGCAATCTTCCAACAACCCCAAAAGAAGATAGCTACACAAACATAACTCCACCACCAATAACAAAAATAACAGGAAGCAACAATCATTTTTCCTTAATATCTCTTAATATCAGTGGACTCAATTCTCCGATAAAAAGACATAGACCATCAGACTGGATACATAAACAGGACCCAGAATTTTGCAGCATACAGGAAATGTACTTCTGTGAAAAAGACAGACACTACCTCAGAGTAAAAGGATGGAAAACAATCTTCCAAGGAAATGTTCCCAAGAAACAAGCTGGAGTAGTTATTTAATGAAAATGAGGACACATCATGTAGCCCGCCGATCCCGATCCGGCATTACAAGATGGCGCTGGTTT
>JANHMN010000028.1:4932423-4950025 GCA_030674055.1 Rhabdomys pumilio | reverse complement strand
GATGGGGCGTTCCTGCAATAAAGCGTGTTGAGAAGATCCCGGTCGTCACGTCCTTCTTCTCCGTCGAGCGAGCGTAGATCTTCGCGTCTTTCTTCCTGGTCGAGCAGACGCAGGCGTCTTCCTTCCTGGTCGAGTGAACGCAGATCGTTGCGCGTCCTTCGGGGTCGAGCGGTCGCGACAACATCATACCAAAACTTGTGGGACTCCATGAAAGCAGTGCTAAGAGGAAAAAACTCATAGCTCTAAGTACCTACAAAAAGAAACTGGAGAGAGCATACACGAGCAACTTGACAGCACACCTGAAAGCTTTAGAACAAAAAGAAGCAAATACACCCAAGAGGAGTAGACGGCAGGAAATAATCAAACTCAGGGCTGAAATCAACCAAGGTGGAACAGAAAGAACTATACAAAGAATCAACAAAACCAGGAGCTGGTTCTTTGAGAAAATCAACAAGATAGACAAACCTTTAGCCAGACTAACCAGAGGGCACAGAGACAGTATTCAAATTAATAAAATCAGAACTGAAAAGGGAGATATAACAACAGAAACTGAGGAAATAAAAAAAAATCATCAGATCTTACTACAAAGGCCTATACTCAACAGAACTGGAAAATCTGGATGAAATGGACAATTTTCTAGACAGATACCAGGTACCAAAATTAAATCAGGAGCAGATAAACCATCTAAACAGTCCTATAACCCCTAAAGAAATAGAAGCAGTCATTAAAAGTCTCCCCACCAAAAAAAGTCCAGGACCAGATGGTTTTAGTGCAGAATTTCATCAGACCTCCAAGGAAGACCTAATACCCATTCTCTTCAAACTATTCCACAGAATAGAAAGAGAAGGAACAATACCCAATTCATTCTATGAAGCTACAATTATGCTCATACCTAAACCTCACAAAGACCCAACAAAGAAAGAGAACTTCAGACCACTCTCTCTTATGAATATTGATGCAAAAATACTCAATAAAATTCTCGCAAACCGAATCCAAGAACACATCAAAACAATCATCCATCCTGATCGGTCTGTGTGAGGCCTCGATGCTGCATTCCCAACTCCAAAGTGATGCCGTTCGTCTGAGGACCATGCTTTCAGCAGATCTACCAGTGAGTATGAAAGGATTAGCTGTACATCGAAATAACTTGATTGATGTGCTTTCTTTTATTGATGGAAGATGCTGGGGTGCTAGTGACTGAGGTCAGGCCCTGCGGCATGCTCAGTACCATGTTCACCAAGGAGATACATTCCTAGCTCACGTGCTTTTATTTATCGGCTGTATTTTTTTTTTAATATTTATACATACACGTTTGTTTGTATCCGCTCCCAATTCCCTTTCCCATATCCTTCACCATTTTCCTCCCAACTTCATGTTCTCTCTCTCTCTCTCTCTCTCTCTCTCTCTCTCTCTCTTTCTCTCTCTCCACACACACACACAGTACATTTGGTGCTGCTGTGTGTGCATTAGTAGAACCCACATCTCAGGGTTCACATCCTGAAGAAAACTGACTCCCTCTCCCCGCAGGTATCGAGTGTGACTAGAGGCTGGGAGGGATGAGATTTCATGGCACCCTTCCCCTATGCCCAGATATTTTGTTTTTCAAAACAGGCTTTCCTTATGTGTACACACTGGCCCAGAACTCAGAACAACCCTCCTGACTCAGCGTCCCGAGAGCTGAGCTTTCTACAAATGTATCACCTGGCTAAACATAAATAAATAAATAAATTCAATGAATTAAAATAAGCATCAGAGACTGGAGGGCACACCACTGATTTGGTGTGCCCCGGTGGCTTGGGAAAACTACACTAAACTTATTCCTCTTCAACATACCTTTACCACCAAACTACTCTTTGGGTTGGATGGGTGCACACGATCAACTTCTTAACATCAGGAAACACAGACAACCGCTGGGTACTAAGAAACTGACGTGGGGCACGTTAAGAGGCTCAGTAACACTGTTTTGCAGGGGCTAGAGCAGGGGTAGAGCTGCCAGAGAGCTGAAAGTAGTGATGGGTGAGGGGAGGGAATAAGCTGTAACAGAAGCCTCCTGAAAAAGACATCCGGTTTTTAAAATGGGAAAGAAATGCGCCTATTTGACAAAAACTCACAAGGCATCATTCCCTAGCGAAGCCTCCTGAAAAAGACATCCGGTTTTTAAAATGGGAAAGAAATGCGCCTATTTGACAAAAACTCACAAGGCATCATTCCCTAGCAGTTTCACAGAAATCAGATCTAGCCTGCCCTCCAGCCTAAGGCAGTATCCCAGCACAACCAGCTTCAGATAAGGGGAATTCCCCAGGAGTGTGACTTTTGGTCTTTATTGCTCAACCTATGAGCTGCAGGCAGTGTTCCAATTTACTCCTTCCTCCCTGCCATCCCCAGAGCTGTCCCATACAGACAAAAGGGAAAAGAGAAAATATGGAGCCAGGCACCCAGGGTCTGTGCCTGAACAGAGTTTCTGCCTGCGTCAGAGCAGGGTCAAATGGAAGGCACAAATCGGGGTTCTGAGAGAGAGGAAGGGCAGGGAGAGGGCTGTAAGACACAAAACCCAGAACAACCCTATCTTTGCTTCATTGACAAAGGAGAATGAGGGACTGGAGCCAGGCTAGCTTGAACTGACTGTAGAAAAGCCACTTTTGTAACTCACAGCCCCTGGGGTGTGCGATGGAAACCCTGGCAAAGCAGCTAGGCAGGCATGCACTCTCCAGGAAGCATGAATATGAGCTGGGAGATGATTGGAGGCTCTGTGGTTGTGGATGGCTTGCCCAGAGCCTCGGGTCTCTCAGGATGTGGTAGGAATAAGAAGAGACCCCTCCAGCCCTGTGGCTCCAGTGTTCTGGGGATACCTGTCAAGCATACCTGCACCTAGCTCTCTGGCAGTGGGAGGCAGTGTGGACATCAGCAACTTCCTGAACTGATTCTGACCTGGCAAGCCATTACATGGTACCCTAGACGACTTCCAGAAGATGTCAAGGGCCTCCAGGACATTCCTGTCCACCCAGGACGGGCACAAAGCCCAGAGTCTGTGCCTGAAACAGAGTTTCTGCCCGCTTCAGAGCAGGGTCAAGTGAACGGCACAACTGGGGGCTAATGGGAGGTGTGCCCGCTGCTCAGCACAGCAGTCTTGGCTCCTGTTGCTCACCCAATCCCTTTAATTGATATAGAATATTAAAGATCTGCTTCCACAGATGCTATAAGAACCTCAAAGATAAGGTGTCATCGTCCTGTTGGCTGATGATAGATTTCTTACTAGTGTTGCTAGGTGCATTTCTTCTATCCTAGTAACCAGAGAAAGGCCTTACTGACTATGTACCACCAACCTGCTATGCTCATATACTAAATTAGGTAGCAGAGGTGGAACGGTCTCTGGGGTCCAGGAAGAATGAGGTGGGTGCTGGCATATGAGCAGGACATGAACAAGCAGAGGGAAATGGGAAGGCACCCTAGCAGGTAGTAAGTCAAAGACGGAGATGAACACGGTGGGCTGAGGGGCTGAGGGTGATCAGCCTGTTTGGAGGTCAATAGGTGCTCCGCAGAGGAAACTGTGGTGTGAGGAGAGCCTGGTGGCAGGACACCACAGTGCTTAGGAGCCATTGCCTTTCAGGGTCTTGAGGCTCATCTGGAAAGGCACTAACAAAAGCAGCTATTCCTCTGCAGTTCTCAAAACCAGATGCAGGGAAAATCTGGGCTCTATCTGAAATAGTTTCTGGGGGTAACTCCGGGCCAAGGAATGCCACAAAAATCACACCACACAAAAGACCTCATGCAAGAGATTTATTGGGGGGCGGGAGGGTGATCTGGGAGGATGACACTCAAAATGGCTGCCTCTGAGAGAGGATGGAGAAAGAACAGGTCATAATGGCGGGCTTTAGAGGGAGTGTGGCGCATGCGCATAACGAAAATACACGGCAACAGAGACGCGTTTGTGCTTTGGCAATGGCGCAGAGTCATAGAAGGTGGGGTGGGAAGCTCTGAGGTACCTGGTTCCAGAATGTGGTCAAAGGACTTTGAATGGTTTTTAGTATGCCCAATCTGACCCTTGCAAGAAATATGGGAGTTACTCATCTTTTTGGGAAAACAAAAAACAACAACATGAGAGTTTCAGGTCTTTTAGGAAGAACACAGCTGATGCTGAGGAGTTCCTTAGTTAAGCAGAAAGGAACTTCCTCCACTGGAAGATGAGATTCTCATTGAAATCAAAGCATCCAGGATCTACTGAAAGGCAAGCATGTTCATTCATACCACCTCTGTTCCTCTCTATACAGAGATCCTACAGATGCAACGTGCAAGAGAGTTATCAAAGATGGGCAGATTGGAAGAGAGGAAGTAAAACTCTACTGTCTTATCTGCAGAAAAGCCTAAAGAATCTACAGAATCTACCAGAACCAGCAAGCAAACTTAGCAAGGTAACAGGATGCCCCATTAACAAGCAATGGCAGCCAGGCCTGGTGGCTCACGCCTTCAGTCTCAGCACTAGGGAGGAAGAAGCAGGAGAATTTCTGTGATCGCAAGGGCAGCCTGGGCTATATAGCAAGTCCCAGGACATCCAGAGCTCTATAATAGAGAGACTCCGTCTCAACAAAACAAAACCATAATGATAATTATAATAAGCAGAAAAATGAAACCAAGAAAGAAATTTCATTCACAGTAGCCTAAAAGGAATAGAGGAGACCGGTATTTATTTAGCCGGAATGTCTGTATATCACATGCATGTAGTGCCTGTGGAGGTCAGAAGAGGTCATTGAATGTCCTAAAACTGGAGTTACACATGGTTGTGAGTCAGTAAATGGAACCCAGGTGCTCTGCAAGAGCAACAAGTGTCTTTTAACTGTTAAAACATCTCTCGACCCAGGACCACTTTTTATCAAAAAGAAATGTAAAGCCACACACTGAAAACTTCAAAACATTGCTGAGACATTGGAAAAGGTCTGAACAAACAGAAAGAGTTCATAGATTACAGGATGCAAAAGCGTTAAGGTAGCAATTCTTGCCAGACCTATCGAAACAGACATGTAATTCCAGGCTGAGTTGAGAGGACTCTAAGATCAAGTCCAGGCAAAGACCCTGTCTCAAAAACCAAACATACAAAATAGAAGGCTGAAGATACAGCTCAGGGGTCAAACATGTTCCTGGCTCTAGGTTCAATCATCAGTGACCAGGAAAAGCAGAGTCCAAACAATGATCTGTCACTTTAGTCTGCAACACAAGTCATTCGTTTGCTTGTTTGCTTGTTTGTTTTGACAAGCTAGTTCTTTATGTGGAAATACATAAAGAAACTAACAGGAACAATTATGATCAGAAGTTTGCAAGATTTTTAATGAAGTTGCAGCAATCAGAGCAGTGTGGTGCTGACCTAATAATAAAACGTAGATCAATGAAACAGAGCCGACTTCAGACACTGACATTAAAGACATCGACTTGACTGCAGTGCTACGGCAAACCAATGTCCTTTTCTGTGAAGAATGCTAGGATAACTGGATGCCACGATGAAAGCACATAAATAAAGAACCTTCTTTCATCTCACAGGGACCCAATGCAAAAGTTCAAAATTAATCTGGAAGAAAAGGCAGAAGCATATCTTTGTGGATATAGATTAGGCAAAGATTTCTTAAACATGAAACCCAACTCAATGCTCTCTTAATGAAAAATATTGATAGATTCAACATTATCAAAATTAAGAGCTTTGCTTTTTAGAAAGAAAACACTGAGAAAAAAAAATAAGCCATATACAGAAAAAGTATTTGCATTTAATACTAATAGCCAGAATACATAAAGCACTCTAACATGAAAAGTGAAATAATAACATTTTCAGAAAAATGGGTGTAATGAGATCATTATATTAAATAAGAAAACAAGACCCAGAAAAACAAATACTGGATGTTTTACTCAATAGGAGAAACTAGATTTTAAATTATATATATATGTGTGTGTGTGTATTATATATATTTATATATAATAAAATGTATATTTTAATATATAATATAAATACACACAATATTTTATCATATATGTATGTTTATATGTGTGTGTATATGTATATATAGTATATGTGTGCATATGTATATTTGTGTACACGGATGCATGTGTATAAAAAAATGTCTAACAATTCAGTCAGATAAGTTGATCTTAAAGATGACCAGAATCTGAATGGGTACCTCAGCAAAGCAGACCTATGATCTGAAAAGACAATCAGCACCGTTATTTACCAAGGTCTTCATATTACTACCTCTACTCTCCACCCCTAGAATACCTACAACCAAAGATTGACCTTTTCAAGTTTGGGCAAGAATTTGAAGAAATCAGAACCATAAAATGCTATATTTAATCTAGATAATAGTTTGGCAATTTCTTAAGATGTTAAATATATTTACCATATTACCCAGAAATTCCACTTCTAAGTATGTAGAGTATGAAGATGTATAATTACAGAGAGACTTGTGTGCAAAAGTTCATAGCCATTGGAGGGGAGGAGGAACTGTGGTCTGGATGTAATATATGTGAAAAGAATAAAAAAATAAATAAAATAAAACAAAAGCATAAAAAGTTCTAGCCACACTATATAATAGTTCACATTGTAAATGATTTAAATATCTTCCAACCTCTATAGACACAAAAATGTAGAGTAACCATACAACGAACTACCAAGAGACCATATCTTTGGGTTCAGAGAACCTGACCTAAAGCTGAACTTGAGTTAACTAACAAACTGGCACCTAGCACCAGTTTCTAGGTTACCCCCAACAAGACCTGTGTCTAGCACCAGTTTTTAGGTTGTTCCCCAACAAATCTGCACCCCCAGGTTACAAGCCCCTCCAGTTCTGCTGCGTTAGAGACAATGGTGTGGCCCAAGCTGCAGCCTGAATAGAGACCCTAATGCGACTGCATTGGAATCGGCTCCTTGGTAGACCTTTGAGGGTTCATGAATGTTTCCTGGCATGACACTATGCAGCCATAGAGATGGAATGACACATGCAACATGAGGGAACTTCATGTCACATTGATCTTATTGATTCACCATCTCTGAAGATGCAGAAGTAAAGAGAAACACCCCGGAGAGCACGGGCAGCAGCAGAGACTGACGTAAGGGTTAGGGAAGTGCTGGGGTGGTAAGTATTCTAAACTTGGATGTTACTATTATACTGGCTGTATCATGGTATAAATTTACTTAGAGATCAACTATATAGCCTTATTATGGGTGAACTTACACATAGATTACACTTCAAGAAAGGTATTAAAACAGAGCAGAAACATCCTAGAGGCTTTTGGGAGACCTTGGTTTGTGCACATGTGCCTGCTCATAGGAGAGAAAACATCCATGGGTGGTAGGTTTGAACCTGAGTGTATTGGGAAACATGACAGCTTTTCTGGGTCTGAGTTTGGCTCTACCATATGCTAACACATGAATTTCCGATGAGTTATGTAGCTTCTCCAGCCTGTTTTGTGCTTTGTGTAACCCTAGAGTATTGGAGAACTTTGATGGCAGCGGACGTAACATGCTAACCACAGACCTGACACAACAGAAGGCACTTGCTGAGGGAAAATTCTGAACTGATAAGTTCTACAGAAACTCAAGGCATTGTCCTAAACACAGGCTCGTGGGCTCTCTGGGAGTATTGTAGCAGAATTCCAAGAAACTCACTCACCTGACTTAGTGGCCTTATTCATGAGGGATGTTGTCACTGCTGTCCACAGACTAAAACCATGGTTTCCAGTACTGGTGCTGCCAGGATGGCTTCATGTGAGTATACCATGGTTACCCTCTCTGTGTTCCCAAGGTAGACCCCTCCTCCACAGTGGAGCAGTTAAAAGAAGTCAGAAGTGTCCTGTGTAAGGTGACAATGGCATGCACCACAGGGTGGGGGTTAGGGACCAGCACAGAAGGGATGTAATCTCATTGAACACTGTGTCTGGGCTGGAATATATGAAAAGTACCTTAGCAGGAGGCCATGGAAAACTTCACAGTCCAAAACTGGCATTTGGAGCTGAGCTGGAAAGTTATGAACACAGGATGTTACTGAAAATGGTACCGGACTGGGCAAGGCCGCTACCTGAGGCCTTGGCAGACTTTACCCGCCGCCAGTCACAGGAGGATATTGGGTCATCAGGAAATAGGGATTTGAAATAATCCCACAGGAAGGTGTGAACAACACAAGTAACTGGGGGCAGGGGCCTAGAAGGCATTCAAAGATGGCATTGTGGTAGATTCTCCCACCAGCCCCCCACTCCACTAACACATCCTGGGGTGGGGGGTGCTTTGGGGAGGGCAACTCACTCCTGGCTCAGGATATTGGCAGCCAGCCTCCCATGTAACTGCTTCGTGGACACTTGCTATTTATTTTGGATTCCCGGTATACACTTTTACTTTTTTCTTGTAAACTCACTTGAATTGTTCTGGGAGGAATTTCCTCTTCCTTGTTATGTACACAGTCTCAATCAATATAGGCATGCTGCCCTCCTCTGGCCAGTTACATTCTCTCTTGGAGCTCCAATAAGGATAAGTCATGGGTCACACTGGAGAAAAACTTGCTGAAGCCCTGACTCCAAGGCCTTCATCCAACCTAACTTCTAACACTGGAACCCCAACTCTTCCCCAGCTCCTTAGCTGTTCTTCTCCTCTGTGACCTCCTAGACCCTAGTCTATTAAGCTGTTTAGCTGAAGAGGGCTGAGGTCTATTCTGTTACAAAGAACAGACATGGAATGGAGATAATACATTTGCTTGGTGCCATTTTCATGAACATGCAAGGGGAAGGACCCTACCTGTAGTCACCCACCTTTGAGCTTCAGGTTCCTGAATTTTCTGGTTATGTGCATGAGTACAGGTGAGCCGATAAAGCCTTCCGAGTGTCAATTTCCCCTGTAAAATAGAAATATGATTACTTTTCAGTGTTGTCAAGATTATATGTATTTATGCCTTGTGAATGTGTAGGCCCAGTAGTAGCCTGGAACTCTGTGAAGAACATAGGAAAGACATGAACAAGGTGGACACGGATCACATGTTCTCAGCACTGAAGAGAGATATTGGAAACATGTTTATAAGCTTGGTAGTGTTAACAGAGAAGATCCAGGCACTGAGGGAGTTAACGAGAGCTCTGAGAAATCTGGGAGGGGGAATCTAGTGTCCTCTTCCTCCTCCTCTGGGATGTGCCATTCCAAGTGTTACAAGCACGCTTTCTTCTTCGTCAACCCACATATTCGAACCCATGAATTAGGACAGGCCATGAAGTCCTGACTTCATTCAATACCTGCCCATTGTATGTGAGACCTAGATACAAACCCACTCCTCACAGACGGGCCAGTTGGTGGAGACAGTGGTCCTTATCTGACGGTTCACAGGCCTGGGAAAGGCACAGGGAGGCACTAACATCTTTAGAAACGACTACTTCTCAAGCTAACAAGGTCAAAGCAAATTCCTTCCTAGAGCTGACATTGATAAAGCTGTAGTTAGAGTCAGACCAGGCTGCTGCTTGAGCCAGGACACCTGCAGCACCCCCCCCCCCCCCCCCACACACACACTGACTAGCACTCTGCTGAGAGCATTGGTTGTGAGCGCCAGGACTTCTCATCTGGGGAAGTGAGTTTACATCAAAAGGAGTGCTGAAGGCTATACATCTTCCTCTCCAACTCCCCGCCTGCCTCCAGCTGAGGAATCAGGGAACCTGGCTTATGATGTGTGCTGTGAATCACTCCCCTCTGTCATAGAGCTATAAGAAGAGGGCAATTTGGCCATGGCCACATAGGCTCGAACAGGCCCCAGATTCCCCACCATGGTCATAGTTCTTCTAATAAATGTACTCCTGACGATCTGACTCAATGTCCCCATAAGCCCTGCATCCAATACCTTTCAAAAAGAAGGAAGGTGCCGCCTCCATCTACTGGGTCAACAGTTCTCAGCCTGGGAGTCTCAGCCCCCTTTGGGCTTTCAGTGACCTTTTCACAGGGGTCATATAGCAGATATCTTGCATACCAGATGTTTACGTTATGATTCATAACAATAGCAAAATTAGTAGCCATAGAACTAATTTTGTGGCTGGGGTCACCACAGGAGGAGCTGTGTAAAGGGCCTGAGAACCGCTGCTCTGGATGCTTCTCTGCATCAGATCTCAGAAGTGATGAACCAAGAATCAGCACTACAGAAGAAACAATCTTAGATGATTTGGAAGACCCATTACTTGACGTAATCCTGTCTCACTGGAGTCCATTCTCCTACCCATGTCCTAGATGTATAATCCTGGACCACCTTCAGACTCCTCCTAGCAGGTGGAGACACTAGACTGTTCCTCTATCGTGTTATCAAATCCGAGGGAATGTGCCCGAAACCACAAGAACCAGAGGACAGTAAGGCTATGTATTGATTACTAGGGACAGACAAAAGGACAGCAAGTGACAGGTACTCTACAAGTGGCAGGTACTTTAGGATTCCGACAGAGTTGGAATGCCAGCTAATATAGCGTATACAGTCAGACAATTAATCACACAAAAGACCACAATAAACAAATCTGCCTATGGAGTGGCTCCAACCAACACCACAAGAAGTTCCTCTTTCCTCTGCACAGACCTCCAAAGCTGGAGGTGCCTTGTCCCCAGACACTTGTATGAATCAATAGCTAAAGAATCTTCTAGTCACAAAGCCTTGAAACATGGAAGTTGGTTTCTGTTTCCATCTTCCCTGAAGTCCACATCTGGTACTTTACAAAGTCCTGTTGGTTTGATCCTTAAATTCTCCTCCACCTCATCCAGAAACAGCAGAGTTGCCATCCTGCCGAACAGGAAAACGTGTATCATTTTCCTGGTTAGAGTTCCTGGGATGTCGCAGAACACCATCTGTAGAGCTGAAACCCAAACTCCTTAGCTAACATCTGACACCTTTTGAGTTTGACTCAACTCCCATTTCCTCCCTCAAGTCTTGGTGCCCTTCCACAAGAACGTATTAACCATTCCGTTCATTGTATTTTAATACCTATGTGACCCTCTTAGGGACCACTAAAAATCCTAATAATTAAGCCATAAGTCCTGATGCACACCTTTCAAAGCGACCAGTGCAGAGCCCACGCCTCCCAGCACTGGGACAGGGCTCTCACAGTCGAGGCACTTCCTCTAATTATGCCAGGGTTTAGGGCATTCCTAGGCTTTTGAGCTTGCCCCACAGCTCAACCTTGCCAGTCTCCCATCCATTCCTTTTTCCCTGCCCATCCTTTCATGTGCCCACCTCTTCTGTGACATATCAAAGATTTAAGGTCCTGAAAAGAAAACAATAGTGGAAAGGTTGCAGAAAACAGCTCCAAGCAAAACAAGTTTTACACTAACAAATAGTCACCGAATACCAGCTAATATAGCAAAGAATATATTAGATACTAGGTGGGCAAAGAGAGGAACTTGAGATCTAAAAAGCAGCACTGCCTGTCAATTGCTCAAGGATGACAAGCATGTACACCGTGCTGTTGCTTGCAGGCAAGACGAAGCATGTTTCTAAAGGAGAGCAAAGTACTAAGGCTGTCCAGCATGCAAAAATTAACACAGTGGGCTGGGCATGCCTGTGACACAGTGGGGGACAGGGCATGCCTGTGACACAGTGGGCTGGGCATGCCTCTGACACAGGGGAGGAAGGCTGGATGATAGCTCAGTTACTAGCCCATGAACTAATCCAGAGAACCCACAGAAGAAAGGCTGAGTGTGCCGTGGTAGCACAGACCTTTAATCCCAGCATTCAGACAGAGACAGAAACACACAGATCTTTGTGAGTTTGAGGTCAGCCTAGTCTACATAGTGAATTCTAGCTCAACCATAGCCACATAGTAAAACCCTGCTTCCCCTGCCCTCAAATCAATAACTACCTTTCAATTTGCCAGGTATGGTAGTGCATGCCAGTATTCCAAGTGCTTGGAAGGCAGAGGCAGGTGGATCTCTGTGTTCAAGACCAATCTGGTCTACAGAGTGTTCTATGTTGGCCAATACTCCATAGTGAGACATTGTCTCAAAAATAATAAACGGATAAATAAATAAATGAATGTACTGAGTGCCTGGTAATAGCACCAGTAGATAGATGATAGATAGATAGATAGATAGATAGATAGATAGATAGATAGATAGATAGATGATAGATAGACAGACAGACAGATGTGGTGAGTGAGTGCCTTGTAAGCTCAGCACTGGGGAGCAGAGACAAGCAGATCCCTTGCAAGTCATCCTAGGACATTCAGCCTGCTCCAAGTCAATGACAGACCCTACCTCAAGGCGGGGTAGGGAATGTCACCGGAGGCCCAAGATTGTCCCGACTTCTCCTTAAACATGTACACATGTATGTGCAAAAAGTAAGAACAGGGAAAATAAAATTCTCTAAAGTTTATACCCAGAGAAAACTAAAAAGATAAAAGCCAGACTTTCTCCTTATTCCAATATCATATATATGTATATATACATATATGTGTGTATATATACATATACATCTGTATATATACATATATATAATGTACATAATATATTTACATATATATTTTATATATATATATATATATATATGCTTACACATGGGAAGAGACACAGTGTCCTCATTTCCACTACTGCATTCATCCCAGCTGCCAGTTCTAACATCTGCCATCTCTTAAATGTGCAACAGAGCATCGGACTTGAGGACTCGTGCAGTACTGCTAAGCCCCTACTTGGACCAAAAGTACAAATAGTCTCCAGGGAGAGAAGCCACCACAGTATCCTTATATCGTCACATATTCTTATGAAAACAACAGATGTCGATTAGGCAGAAACTTCTGAAAGTCCATGTGCACAGGGAGAAAGTTCTCCAGATTTCTCAATGGATGGGTTAAGGCTAGAGTTCTTGGCTGATAACATTGCTATACAAGGAGAGTTTGCTGCAACATTTCGTAACTCAAGAGTGCAGGCCTGCGGCCACACTCTTACAACATAGTTGAATTCATCTCACATTGTGGTGAGGAGAGAGTGGGAGGAATTTAAACATTCTTAGCTTTGTTTGGACTATCAAAACAATTCCTCTTTATTGAGTGCACCAAGGTGTAGCTCATGATCTGTCCAGGGTAAAAGACAGGTTAGGATCTGATGTGGAGGCAGAGAACACGGTGTTGTCCCCTACTACACAGCGGCTGGGGTGGAGGTAGAGGCAAAGGAATGCAGAAAGGGGAGGCTGAAGAAGGAAGCTGATGGCAGAGAGAAAGGCCCCGGGGTGCTTTGAACATCCTTGCTGGAGCGTAGTATGGAAATACAGTGCTGTCAGCTACTCCACTGACCACTAACTGAAGAGTCGGGGAGGATGGATTGGAGGGAGAAAATGAGCCCAGCAAGCTTCAGGAGCAGCCTTGCTCCTTCCAGCTGTGAAGGTAGGGGCAGGGAAGTATCCAGCATTTCTGCTCATGCCCAAAGACTTAGAAAGATATGCCAGGCAGCTCAGTAGCCATAACATATAGCTTCTTTTCTAGAAGTCAGCTGGATTTACCTTAATGATCAGCTTCTGCTGCTCAGTTAGAGAGTTTAGAACCCTCTATTTAGAGGCTGAGAGTAATGTGTGTGTGTGCCACACACACACACACACACACACACACACTCATAAAATGCCTTTAATTCTGAGGCTATGTCAGCACTGAGAGTCAAAGTGGACAGGGGTCACTTGACCAGATCCTTATAATCAGTAAGTGTAAGGCATCAGAGACACATCTTGCAATCATCTATGAATGGGCTGTACTAGACTGAGGAGCTTAAGATGTATCTTTTGAAGGGTTTCTTTTTGTCAAGTCCGTCATGCTCAGCCTTGTTTGCCTCTCATAGCTGTCTAGACCAGCATGGGTGTCCTTAGTGCATAGTTTTATTTTACCCACAGACATCTTCTTATAGCCTCCATTGAGTCCTGCTTTGCAAGTGATGTTTAACTTTCTACAAAATGCGATTAATCCTTTGTTTAGTCACTGAAAAATCTAAGCCACCATAAAATTTATTAAACAACCCCTATTATATCTTCTTACCTGACTGAGCACATATTCTGTGGTAGCTAATTAGGTTGTGGCAGGTGTCTCCTCTACATCACTGATCTCAAAGAACAAAACACAAAAATAATACCTCATTGCAGGCATGCTATGTGCTGAGTATCAGAGACACAAAGGCACATGCATTAGATAGATACAGCCTTGTTATCTATCGGGGCCACAATCTAAGATGATAGACAGGAGGGTCTGGTAATACAGTTCCGTATAAAGTCTGCCCAGTATTGTGGAAGCAAAGCCATCCCTTAACCTGGGGTTCTGTTTGCTTGTGCCAAAGGAGAGATGGTAAGTAAGTAAACCAGAATGTTTGAGGAGGCCACGTTTGAGCAGGGTACTGAATGACCAGCAGTGTGTTCACAAGCAGGATAAGAACAGGGGACTGGCAGGAAAAGGTGTAAGGTCAAAAATCTTCCTATCACCACCAATGGTGCCTGAAGGATAAAGTCAGGTGCCACGCCTGCACTGGCGGTCAACCAGGCACAGGAGGCTGAGGTTCGGTGAAGGGTTTCAAATAGAGAGCTGCAAGAGCCCAGAGAAGGAACAGAGGTGAGAGGCCATGGGTCGAGAATGCTTAAACCACCACCAGCTGTTTGCCTGAAAACTTAGTTTTCTGAGAGCGTCCATGTTTTGTCACTTATGCCTTCAAAGTCTTCCTGATAGATCCGTTCAAGTGTCCCGGGCAGCTGCCTCTCAGAACATGCCAAAGGAATTTCTGCCATCTGGTGGACAGAGGCAATGCCGCAGTGCATAACTGCAGGGTCATAGCATCCAGATTCCGTTACTCAGTGAGTTAAGAAGTCTGATACAGCTGGTCATGGTGGCCGCACCTACAACCTCTGCACCCAGGGGAGGCAGAGGATCACGAGTTCGAGGCCAGTTTTGGTTGCACGAGCTCCTGTGTAAACAACGAGGGGTTGGAGAGCGGAGCAGAAGTTCAGAGCACTTGCTCTTGCAGAGGTCCTGGGTTTGGTTCTCAACACCTACACCGTAGCTCATCAAACCATACTTAGCTCCGGTTCCAGGTGGTCTGACACCTTCTGCAGGAAATTGGCACCCATGTGGTGTACATACATACAGGCAAAATATTCATATGTGTAAAATTTAAAAATCTAAAAAAATTTAAAAATCCAACTATAAATAAAATACCCTGATGTGCTTTATTCTTTTGTTTTCATTGTTACTGATTTATTTTATTTTTAATTATGTGTGTGGGTATGTGCAGGTGAGTTTGGGTGCCCATGGAGGTGCCTAGCATGGGTGCTGGGAACTGAACTTGGGTCCTCTGCAAGAGCACTAACTGTCCTTAACTGCTCAGCTCCCCCTCAACTCCCACCAGCCCCTCAGATGTACTTAACAAAAAGTTAAGGAAAAATATGCAAAAATAGTCTCAAGAAATACAGCCATGTCTGAAAGAAGACATGGAGGAAGGTGAGGGGAGAGTACAGGGAACCCACCACATAGTGTTCTGATGCTGTATTTAGGAGTCACTTTTACCCCTCCAGACTGCAGGCACATAAACTGAAGGCAGCGCAGCAACTCTGATTTGCAGCTGACACTCCTTTCAGTCTTGGCTCACTTCTTCACTTCATGTTCCTCCAATCAAAGTTTCCTTTTCAGTCAATAAAGGGTAAACAAGGAGGCACTAAAACATCTGCTGGTTGTGCGGTTTCTACTTTTAAGTGTGAATATCCAAGGCCCCACTCAATGCACAAACACTCAGAGACACACGTCCATCAGTCCCAGCACAGACGGACACTCAGAGACACACGTCCATCAGTCCCAGCACAGACAGACACTCAGAGACACACGTCCATCAGTCCCAGTACAGATGGACACTCAGAGACACACGTCCATCAGTCCCAGCACAGATGGACACTCAGAGACACATGTCCATCAGTCCCCAGTACAGATGGACACTCAGAGACACACGTCCATCAGTCCCAGTACAGACGGACACTCAGAGACACATGTCCATCAGTCCCCAGCACAGACGGACACTCAGAGACACACGTCCATCAGTCCCCAGCACAGACGGACACTCAGAGACACACATCCTTCAGTCCCCAGCACAGTCGGGTTCAGAAGCCCGTGTTCTGAGGAACATAGTTTTGAAATTAAGAAGTTGGAATGCATTTCTAACAACTTCTGTTACTCCCAGTTGATGGATACAATTTTATAAATGCAATCTGGACACAAAGATGTTGGATTTCTCAGAACAAACAAAGTCTTGGGAACTGACATGATACTTTTAGAATTGGAGCTATCTTTAAAAACAAAAACAAAAACAAACAAACAAAAAAAACCCAAAAACCTTCAGAAGAAGCAGGTTCCTGCATGTATTTATCAAGTGTGGACATTTTGCTTTTCCATGGTATTTTATACACACTGGCATCTTTTAATTGTTGTGACATCTAACACATGAGGAAGAGTTAGAGATGAGACTGTACTAGAGAATCAGGAGATTTTTGCTCACACGAGGCCGTGAAGGGTTACTGTGAACAAACTGTCCACCAGCTGTTTCTCCTCCACTGAGGTCAATGTTCTGGGAACAAAGTACCAGCAGCTTGGAGAGGAGAAAAGTTAGTACTGAGATGGATGGGACCTCGGGGGATCTGGGAAGCCTTAGGACAGATAGCATAGACGGGAAAACAGCATAATCCCTTAGATGTCTAAGAATTAAAGAGACTATCTTTAGACTGGGATTGTTCTGGTGGGTCTTGGAAATCCCTCCGTGGGGTCAAGTTCCCAGGCAACTCTAAAGTTTCAGCTGACTACTTGTGCCTCTTTAGTGGTAAGAAATGTAAAGAAAATGTGGTCTCTTCCTTCAAGAGACTTCTACTTCACTACAGGTCTCCGAGGAAATCAGTGTCACACAGACATTTTCAGGGAATGGAAACTACAAGGTCTTGTTCTGAATTGAAGCACCATACTGGAATCCTGCCTTGATTTAAGTCGCATTTTTATGATTGGGGGTGGGGCTGGGGGGGAAGACTATTGGAAAAATATGCAGGAGTGATTTCAATTTTCTGTCCTTCTAGTTTCTTGTTTAAATCATATGCTAGTCTTCATAAAAGTTAGAGGGAATGCACACAAAGTTAGACATATCATTATAAAACAAGCACTCTGAGCATGGTTGGCACAGCCTGGAACCCCCACCCTTGGAAAGAGGAAGTGGAAGATCAAGAGTATCCTTGGTTACACAGATAAATAAAGGCCAACCTAGGCTACATGAGACTCTATTTCAAAAAAAATCTAAACAGAAAACAAAACAGACATTCTTGTTAAGAGAGGTTTCTGAATGACTGAGCAGGTTACATTTATGTATCGAACAATTTTTTAAAAGTCCATGAATTTGAAGGAGAGCAAAGAGGTGACTTTGGAAGGTCTTAAAGAGAGGAAAAGGAAGGGAGAAATTATGGAGTTCTATTATAATAACAATAAACAAAACATAATTTTAAAAAAGAGAGGTTTCCAGTCTGGTATTATTGCCAAGAAAGCAAATTAATTAACAAGTGCACATTCTTTCATGTTGTTTGTCAAGCTTCTAACTCCACCTGCAGCAGGCACCTGTGTTCTCCGTGTACCTCCACCTGCA
>JANHMN010000028.1:4875571-4932413 GCA_030674055.1 Rhabdomys pumilio | reverse complement strand
AAAAAATTAAAGATAAAAGAAAGGTCCTGAGACTCAGGTATTAAGGCACTGGTGTCCATGCTTGGTATTCAGTTCCCAGAACCCAACTGCTGAAGATTGTGCTCTGTCACCACACAGGAACCATATAAATAAATACATGCAAATAAATAAATACATATAAAAACAATTATTTTTTAAAGGTAAGTATCAGAGAGACTGCTCAGTAATTAAGATGTGCACTGAACGCCTTTAATCCCAGTACTTGGGAAGCAGAGGCAGGTGGATCTCTGAATTTGAGGCCAATCTGGTCCACAGAGTGAGTCCAGGACAATCAGTGTGCTCACATACAACAAATAAGTAAGTAAATAAACAAATAAATAAATCTTTAACAAATAAATGAATAAACTACATCAATGTATTAAAAAAAGGTTATTCTGCTCACAGGGCATGCTTAAAAAGAAGTGTAAAACCATCCTCATTGTAGCCATTGATTTTGCCTCATGAAGGTTAGGAGACACTCTTCAAACAGGCTTGAAGCTACCCATCCTTTTAAATTCTTTCCTGTCAAGTGTCAAAAGTTAACAAAGTTCAAGGTTAACTTTATCTTTTTAACTAATTTTCCTTCCTCTGAGAATGCAAGGTCATACCAAGGTAATGTTCTCATGCTCAGGTTTGCAGCTTTCCTGGCCTTTCCTACATAGTCTCACACAGTCTGCAGCTGCTAACACCACACTTCACCTTGTTGGTGACTAGGGTCACTCTGATGATAACCTCACTGTGTAATGTGGTGCATCAACTACTTCTGACGGCTTGTCTGGAACTGGCAGTCTACCCTTCAAGGAGAGACGGCAGTTCAGACACACACACACACACACACACACACACACACACACACACACACACACTGACAAAATCAGGAAACAGCTGCATTGTCTTTAAGAAGATGGGAAAATTCTTGAAACTTAAGACTTGACACAACTGTCTGGAGGGAGTGCTCTTTAAAGACCACAGAGGACAAGCGCCAATGTGGGCAGAAACAACACATCTGCAGACATGGGCAATTAGACTCGCCAAATTTGGCCATTTTTTTTTTTTTAAAGATAAATAACTTTACAGTGACATGTCGGGTTGCAATTACATCAACAACAGAAAATACTAAGACCTAAGCCTACACGTTTTGTGGGTTTCAAGACCTTATGCAATCAATATTCTGACATCTGTAACACAAATTTGTTCCTAAAATGCTGATGCCAGAAACTAAGGGATTAGCATCACTTGATGAGTTTTGTTAAGATTTTGAAACAAACTCAGTTGGATTCTTTAGAATAACAATCCTTGAGCCACTGTTTTCTCTTTGGGTTTTTAAAGAAAAGCACAGCCATGTCCTTATTAGGGAAAGTCTCATTAAAAAAGCTGAGGTACAGTCTGTTTCAAAACCAGTACTTGTAGCTTATGTTAACAGCTCTAAAAGGCCTATTAAACGAAAACCTTAACAATCTCTAGTTTAAGCAGTAAGAATTTTAAAAAAGCTAACCAGGAAGAATTGTCAAACATTCCAGAAACTTTTATAACTGGAAAACAACATGGTACTTGCAGACAGTCTTGCTTATGAAGCCCAGGCTATCCTTGAACTCCTAAGTCCTGTGCTACTATGCCCAACATAACCTTCTTAGTCTTTCTCTAGAAATGTCTATTTTGCCTAATTATTGCAGGAAGTATCTACCATTATAAAATGGTGTTAACCACAAAGGAGCTGAATAGACTTAGGTAAAGCATTTGCCACTTAAGCTAGAAGAATTGAGTTCTGATCCCAAGGACCCACAAACAAAACTGGGATCTGTAATGCCAGCATTTGGAAGGTAGAGGCAAGCAGATCCCTGGGGCTTGCTGGGCAGCCAGTAGCCTAGCTGTGTTGGTGAGCTCAAGGTTCAGAGACCCTGTCTCCAAACAGTTAAAGCTACTGAGGAAGACATCTGATGGCTATCCTCCCTGCTCCTGAACCCCCCACTGTGTTTGTGAGTGTGTGTGTGTGTGTGTGTGTGTGTGTATGTGTGTGTGTGTGTGTGAGAGAGAGAGAGAGAGAGAGAGAGAGGAATGACATAGATTCCTCATTAATTTTGACTAGCATGGTGAGGATGTTACCCCAAAATTGATGCAAAAGGACTAAGATACTGGATAACTTTGTTAACACTATCTTCATCTTCAATTCTTGCATGTCAATCAAGTCCTGACCTAACGGAACTTAAAACAAGTCTGAATCTCCCGAGGCTGTTGTCCCTCTGTTTTGGTAAATTATTTTACCCTTTTACTCTTTGATAGCTTCTGAATCAAAACTTGTAGCTGCATTAAGATTCCATTTTAATTACTGGCACAGTGCTCTACGTTTTGTAAAATCTGGTACCTGGCACATTTGCAGGGGTATTCTACCTTCTCTAGCTTAATTCAGTCAGGCCTGTACTTGAACAGCTGCTATCCTCTGTAAGAGAAGGGGGGTCGCTCATTAGTCTCAGAGGGAGGAGAAGTAATTTTAATTTATTTATAAACAAGGTCTTGCTATATAGCCCTCGATGGCCTGGAATTCATTATTCAGACGAAGCTGGCTTTGAACTCAGAGATCTGTCCGCCCTTGCCTGCTGCGGTCTGGGGTTAAAGGTGTGCACCACCACATCTGGTGGGAAGAAAGAAGAAGCTGTTTTTCATTCTCTTCCCCACTCTTCTTTGGCTCTCAATGGCTCAAGTAACCTGGGCAGACTATAGACACATAACACATGTGCCTGGCTTAAGTTATCATTCTTTAAATAAATATTCTGACATAAGAATCTAAAAGTTTATTATTAAATACATATCCCAAAACATTCAAGTTTTTAAAAAAATTGCAGCATAAGACAAAGCCTGTATACACACAAATATACATTCTATACACATGTCAAATTGATCAGCAAGACACATTGATCTAGCCATGTTCACAAAAGTAAAGTAAACACTCTGAGAGACAGTTCCCTATAGTCTGTGACGATACAAGCAGGAATCTTTACAAGCAGGAATCCTCAGCAAGTCGTCCCCGACTCCTGTGAAGCCTGGCATGCTATCATGGACACAGATGTTCAGTACATAAATAATGCACAAATCGCCATATCAAGCCCTTTGCTACTTTGTCCCCTTAGTATCTTTTGTCTCAATTATCTAAGACCCATTCCTCCTGACCAAGATCAACTTAGAACACAAATGCAGAAACGTGAATGCTCCCAGCAGACCAAAAAAAAAAAGGGCCAGCAATGTCCCCAGTTCTGTGCTCACATCTCTCTGTGGCTGTTACCTAAATAAAGGTGGTGTGAGAAAATATGAGAAAAGCATTTCTGTCTTATCAACAATACACACATTATTGGGCTCTGAATAGAAATACATGTAACACTTAGTGAGGCACCCAGAAACTGCAGTAAGACCCTGTAATTTACAGTGACTGTGTTAGGCAGTGACAAACATCTCTGCATAACTAGTTGTTCATCGCACACCTACAGGAAAGGTCAGCCTCTCCTACACACTACCAACAGCCAACCCCCCATGCACACAGTGTAGACCACACACTGCCTTGGAAACAGTGCTTCTCCCTCATTTTCTCCCTGTCATATCTGTTAGTTTTATGACCTGTACCTTGAACCCATGCATCAGGCTAAGTAAGGTTGCAGGCCAAGAAAAGCAGGACACTAAGCATCTGAGTCTACTTGGTGGCTTAACTCAAAGATCTTGTTAAGGACTCCCCCAGGATCTTTAAGAATTCTTAATCTGTTTACAATCTGACATCAGAGTAAATATTATAATCTTAAAATCCATTATTCATTCTCTTCAGGACTCAGATGCAAACAGCCCGTGATTATCTACCTGCCCCACTTCACAGCACACAGCAGCAGCAGTAGAGAGTCCTCTCAGGAGCACATATCTTTAAAGAATGGATGTAATAAGGCTGTTTCTGCTGTTATCCTTGAGGCTGGGTTTAGATCCAGAAGTTTATCAAGCAGGTCATAGGCTTCATCAGGTACCGAGTCCCAGCCTTCTGGGTTGGCAGTACAGTCTCGGGGATGACTTCGACAGCCATCGCTGTCCCTTCTATACAAGGTATCCTCTGAGTGCTGTGCTTGAGCAGCCTGTACATGGGACGCTTTATGGTCAGTGTTCTCGGAAGCAGCAGGACCATGGGAAATATCCCCTGGAGGATCAATGGCTGACTTGGGAGTGGTAGAGTCCAGACCCCGTAGTCTCTCACAGAGTGCTCTCAAGTCTTGTGCTGGGACTTCTTTGCTACACAAAATTGACTTGCCTTAAGGAAAAAAATGTTCAATATATCAGAGGCAATTCATGAAAACCAAGTCTAGTCAAGTGCCTTATGAATGTCCTTCTGTATCTGAGACGAGATAGAGGACGTGTGCCACTCTTCAGTTGTATTCAGCCTCACAGCTGAAAGCCAGACTAGAAAGCAGGGGAGAGGAGAGAGGAAGCAGGGACTGCTGTGCTAGGCCAGGCTTTACCTGACTGCCAGCTTCTGTAACATTTTCAAGCTGCAGCTCTTCCCTTCGTCCTAATCTGTTGCCTCTGGGGCTCATGTCTCTCCTAGGATGCCCCAGTGTTAGGATGTTCCTGTCTAGCTCAAGAACCATATTTGTGAGGCCTGTTTTCTGAAAGTCCTTGTCAAGTTTCTGCTATAATCAGAAAAACTGAATCATTACTTTTATTGTCATAACTAATGAGACATGTCTGTCTCAAACCTATACATTTCCCAGTACACACACTAGATATAGTTAATGTCTGTTGTACTAACCTCCCAACCCCCTATTTACTTGAATAGTCTAGATGCCACAAATACACACACATGTTAGCACTTGACCAAGAGTACATTTGAAGTATTAAGGGAACAACCTAATGAACACATTCAGCGAGGATATGTTGTGTCAGGCATTTGTTTCAGCTCCAAGTTTTCTTTGAATTTACTCAGTACCATTCAATGAGTGTTTAAGGCCCACTGCAATGGGGCAGGCAAGTCAGCACTTATGAAAAACGAGTCTGTGGGCACTGAGTCTTCTCCTGCAATGAGCTCAAGGTCCTAAGATCTGGCTGAAGTAATTACAGATGCTACACTAGAAAAACCACTAAACTGTCGCACAAAATAAATGAATGAATGAATGAATGAATGAATGAATGAATGAATGCACTATAACAGCAAATTCCCAGAAGGCTTTGTGTGCCATCAACAAACTTGCCCCAGAGTATTTCTCATCAGATGTTACTTCATTATAACTTTGATTATCAATGACAGAAACTCAAATTCTTTAATAAAATGTTTTGTTACTGGCTGACAAACTGCAGATCACCCAACCTTATCGGAAAGCTGTTTGCTGGGAGGTGCAAAGTTTTAAGTGTCTGAGAACATATGTAAGCATGTTCTATTCTTTGTGATGTAATACTAACTTCAAGACAATAATGTTGCATCTCCTTTGCTTGCATCATTTCAGCCTATTAACCTCAAAGAGTTCTTATACTAGGTAAGAGGCACACACTGCAGTCAGTGCTGCCGACATACTTTTGGCAAGCCTGTTTGAGACTCTCCTGAAGACCTCCATACAGTGTTCTGGCACTTCAGACCTGGGCAGCTGGTACTCCAAAGTAAAGGCCTTTCATAGCCATTCTAAGCACAAGGGGTCCTAACAAGTATTCCCATTTTCTAAACTGTATTTTCCATACGTGAGTAGGTGAGGGCCAGATGTATGCAGTTCTTAAAATTGGTTAGTTAGCTGTGGTATGTATTTCTGCTTAAGAACTGCTGGTCCTGGGGCTGGGCACATAGCAGCTTAGTTACTTCTGAGGTAGGCCATCTGAGAGTCTGTTCATACCATCTGCTGACCTTCGGGAAGTAGCAACTATAATCCTACCTGGAGAATAAACATACACATCCTAGCCATTTAAGTTTGGGCTACCAGAGCAAGGCTGAAATGATTCTCAGGCACCCCATAGAATGTGTTATTGCAGTCTTAGCCTGTGTTGCTAACATTTATGTTCATGGGCTGAGGGTGGTATCACATATCTGTAATATAAGCACTCCAGAGGCAAAGGCAGGAGGATCCCTGTGAGTTCCAGGTGGGCCAGAGGTACACAGTGAGACCGTTTCAAAAAACAAAAGAAATTCCATATATGTGTGCATACACGTGTGCACACATGACAATATGCCATAAAAGATCTCTTT
The DNA here is from genome assembly GCA_030674055.1 of Rhabdomys pumilio. Classification (NCBI taxonomy): domain Eukaryota; kingdom Metazoa; phylum Chordata; class Mammalia; order Rodentia; family Muridae; genus Rhabdomys; species Rhabdomys pumilio. The sequence continues at coordinate 4,926,202 of JANHMN010000028.1, read as the reverse complement.
CTTCTCTGCTACCTTAACCACACAGACACCAAGGGCTAGTAAAACACATTTCTGTTATCTTCCTTCACAGTAATCCTTACTTCAGTGCCAAATACAATGCTTAATATACAACAGACTTAATCTTACTATCAAAAATGTATAGAATACAAGCTAATTGCAATGGAAGACACAGATTACAAAGCTGACTTCTGGTTAGCTGACAAAGAAAGGAATGTAAAGATCCGCCTTAAACACTAGTGTGGGCACACAGCACTCTGTAGTGCGAATGACTGTCCACTCTTTACACACCAGTCACTAGTGCACTGTGTGTGCTGGGCGTACAACACTCTACTTGTAAACAAAGTAACTGTTTTCAAGCAAGTGAATGATTTCCTCAGGGTACATGACTTATGAATACTGAGTAAGTTTACTTGTGAGGGGAATTTTGTAACATTTATTTAGCAATTTATAGGTGACAATCAAAAGCCTTGTTCTAGAATTTAAAACTTACCAAAAGCTTTAGCAGCCTGGATAGTTTCCCTGGATCCTCGAATTGTCATGATTTGAGCCAAAGCAGTTAAGTCATCACTGGCCTTGTAAAACGGGTACCGCCCACTGAGCAAGGACAGGAATATGACACCTGCAGACCACATGTCAATCGCTGTGACAGAAAACATACGTTAAAAACCAACCTGGGATTCTCAATGTATGATCCAGTAGCTGCAGAACTGTACTGAGAACTAACATCACCTTAGAACCTTAAGTTATGACACAGGCTCGAGTCAACAGGATTCCTTTTGGAGAGTTCTGGAATAGACACTTAAGTTCTGGGAGACCCTAAAGTACAACCACAATGCTAACTCAACAGTCCTTCTGCAAAATGGCTTTCCCTCTTGAACATGCTGGTATATGAGAAATATTTCATCACTAGAAAATTGTAAATAAATGTACATTTTATAGGATCAAAGGAAATCCCAACAATAGCTATTAAGGAAGAAATCTGGACGCTTTTCAAGATGGCGACTTGATAGTACAGGTAATTTCCTTTAGTGAGACACAGAGAGCATTAACACCAGTGCAGCTACAACCCTGGGTTTAAGCCCAGCACCCGAACAGAAACAAAACCAGGCTGATTTGATTCTTTCTCCTAACAGCCTACTGTTAAGTTAGTGGGGTTCCCCTGGCCACTCAGTACTGTTCTTAGTTTCAGAACCACTGATCCATCAGCGTCTTCTCCACCATCAGTGCTGAGGCTTCTCAGTGTCCAACCTCTTTGCTGCATATTCTCCTGTACAGTTCCATCCTATACAGGATGCTCAGCTGGGTTTCCACCCTGGCTCCTTCCCTGAGCTTCAGACTGACTTTTTGCTCAGTAGGACATACCATATGGATGCGCCACAAATCTCAAACCAGCTATGGCTCAGTGCACTTCTAACCAGGCTCTCGTTCATTCTCTACCTTGTTTCTGGGAACACGTCCATGTCCCTCAAGCTAGTACTGCAAACATTCTGAAAGCCTTTCCTTCAGTACACCCTGTGAGGGCTGACAAGCAGCACCTTCTAGGCATGCTTGTCATTTGCTCACCTTCATTTTCATTCTTGTTACAAATGCCCCTCAGGCACTCATCACCCCTCAGCTGAACCCCTGCAGGACACTAGCTTGCAGCATCTATTCTCCCTGCACACGTGCACTGGCCTTCTAGAACACAGCCGTTCTGTCTCTTCCTTTCAATGGCATCTATGGCCCACAGTCCAAGTGGTCATTCTGGTGGGCAGAGTCTATCTCCTGACTCCCACTTTGCACTAAGTAACACAGCACTCATGGTTTCCTCTGCAACTCGACTCTACTACTTCTTGAGCTCCTCAGGTCCTGCTCTAATCTCCAACTCTATGGTATCTCCTCGGAGGTGATCTTTTCTATCACATGGACTTCCTTTCACAAGCCTTTGGATAACAGATGCTGATCAATACCCTAGTGTCATCAGCATGTCTGACAAGTCAGTTTGTACTCAGGAGCTTGTGTGCCCTAACAAGAATCCCAGCAGTAACACCCAGTTTACATCATTAGCAGCACAGACAGGTGCACAGTGAATCCAAGTGACCTGCAGGAAGCACCTGTACATTCAACTCATGGTCTCCACACCCCCACTCCATGACAGCAGGAGCTGCCTGCTCATTTAACTGGGTGTCTTCTAGGCTCTACAACTTTTTGAAGTCTAGAAACCTTTTCTAGTTTTCAAAATCTGTTAACTGCTATTGTATTATTTTCATGGTAGAAAAAAAAAAAAAAGAAAGAAAAAAAAAAAGAAAACCTTCACTTGTACCAGAGAATTTCTGAAGTACTATGTATAACAGACAAGCAACTGCGATTCTAACCCTGACAGAAAAGTGACTGAATAGTGTCCCTGACAGCTGATGGCAAGAATTCTCAGTGAAATCATCTGTCAGATAGGCTGAGCAAATACAATTCATGGGGCAGGTTGGGGGGGGGGGTCATTAAAAAAAAAAAAAGCAGCATTAAGATCGGAAGTTCTATAAAGAAACACATAGTTTTAGAAGTGGGGCGCTGGGCATCAGTGCTGATGACAAACACTACACTCGGGACAAGTGCTCTGCAGGGTGGGGGCAGGGCACTTCTCATGCTCCATACCTGTCGTCTGGTCAGGACACTTCGTCAGGACCTCTGGCGCTCTGAATCCTGGTGTGCCTGCCCTAGGGGCAACCTGCTGCCGCCTTATCAGGAAGAAATAAGACACCTAGTTATGCTAAAGCTGGACTATTAGTAAGGCATAGTGGTGCATGCATCTGATCCCAGCACTTCGAACACAGAAGCTAGACTAGTCTACACAGATAGTTCCAGGACAGCCAGAGATACTTAAAGAGACCCTGTCTCAAAACAATAAAAGAAAAAAAGAACTATGTAGGCTATTAATTTAGTTCACACAAAATTCTGTCTTGGTAGCAATATAAATAAAATTCTTATAAGCAATGAAAACTTAATGTGATAAACATTTACTCTCCAACCCCCACACCCTGGTCTAACCCTTATGCCCTGGCCTTGTCCCAGACAGATTTCAACACAGTTTCCAAGTATAAAAACAGATGGTAGATAATAAAAACCATAATAGAAGATATAACTCAACAGGAATTCATATAAAAATTCTTTTTTTTTTTTTTGGAGTCCTGAGTTATTGATATACCCATTCACGTGTAGATCTGAGTTAGTTAGGAAGAATCTATAAAAATGAAGCCTGAAGGAAGCCTTAAGGCTGCGAGAAGTAGCATCACTTGGTCCTGGTTACTGAACTCGGGAGGGGTACAGAGGTCAGAGACAATGCCATCTGCAGACGAAGGTCTCCAGGGCCCCACTCACCCAGCTGCACTGAGCAAATGTGATTTCCAGAGAAAGTGGTTTCCCCCGGTGAGTGCATATCAAGTTATCCACTCACTGCACTGCTGTGACCGGGGCCCATGCTACTCCCTCTCACTCACAAACTAATATGCCACAGGTATTTCAATAGCTAATCTTGTCTGGCCGAATGCCATGACTCTCCTGCACCACAGGAGCACGTTACCTTGACAGGCAAACGCTGCAGACTCTATCTGTCCCGTAGCAATCGCAAGTGAGGCCAGCCGGGCAGGACCGGGCAGTTTCCCTCATCACACTATTCATAGCTTTTGTAGAAATGGCCGTCTTTTTTGTTGCCAGCTTTCTTGATATTACATCCACAGTCTTTGACTGCTTGATGAGCTGCAAAAGAAGTTATGACATTTAACATGTTGCCTTCAAATGCAAGCGAGCATGGTAATTGCAGAATCAGAAGCATGGACTTCATTCAAAACTGCTGATGGTACCACTGGAATTCCAAGTCTATGAAAACATTTTAAGACCACGGGACATGGCTGTACATGTTAATAACAGTACAACTAGGGAGACTGAGGCAGGAGGATTCTAAGTTTGATGACAGTCTAGGCTATGTAAAAACCCCGTGTCTTAAAAATAAAAAAGTTTAAAGACTTTTTGGGGGATTTCTGCCAAATACCATTAAAATTTACTAATTAGCTTGGTAAACATTTAACACTTCATTGAACACTTCCTGATACACTAGAGAAACATTATAACAGTACTACCAGTTACTAATCACTAAGGTCTGACTCCATGTCACAACTATAACCTATTCTTACTGCCTAGGCCAACCTGCTGTCAAAGGGCACCTAAGGCGACTTAGAACCGTCCAAGCTGAAGGCACCTTACAGGGACCTGTGCACTACTGACTGTGTGTGTATTGGAACTGTGAGGTCCTAGGAGCTCACAGGGTGAAGTCTAGCCTTGTTCTGAATGTTCCTAAAAAGAAAGAACAGCAATAGATAATCAAAATAAAAATTTCCACCAAAAGACTTCAAAGAAAGATTAAAGATTGAATTTGGAGTAAATGCTTGAAGTAGCAATATGTTCTGCCAAAGCCAAGCTAACACACGCTACTCTAGCGGATCCCTGAGCCCGTTAGTGTGCGGCTGACTGAGAGCTGAGCCATGAAGCTACATTACTTACTTTCTCTGCAGGGCTCTCATGTGAAATGGAGCTGTGTATATTGAAATTTCTTTCTCCAAAAACAGAGCGCTGGACAGAAAGGCCTACAGATCCCTCCTACAATACCAACAAAAACAAGAGAATTAAGGGTCACATCTGTAACACTTTCTGCCAGCTGTCCTCTGCCAGTCTTGAGACTACGTGACAGCCAAGACATTCTCAGGCACCAAACACTGTGAACGGAGACATAGTCTAGGCAAAACTCCACCCCCACACGTCACCACAGTCCACACACACAACACTAAAACTCTCAAGGCCACACACTCAGGTGTTTCATTTGCCTGGGCAGCCAAAATGGAGACAGACACTTCAGAATTTCCCCTATCATAATGATCTTTAAAGGGAGAGAAAGAGAGGAGACAACTAATTTAAATTTCGTGACATAGAATTTTTGTTTTATCATATAATGTAATCTCTCCCTGCAAATCATAAGCCGAGAAAGTAGAAAATTTTAGTTTAGAGTGAAATTGATTCAGTAACACTCTTATTAACTAAACAACTAAAATGCATAACGTAGGTTTGTAAAAAGCTTCTTAATCGCAAGTGCTATCCTAGTATTAGATCTCCCTCTGTTGGCTGATGGAAACATTCTTAAATGTTCTTATTGAAAATGTAAAAGGCAGAACCTTTCCGTCTTTTCCTTGCTTAATGTGAGTTTGTGTGTTTGCGTAGGGTCTTTTGACAGAAGTTTTGGTGGCACATTGCTGATCCACAGTTTTGGGCGCCGGGCGACTCAGTGGGCCCTTGTGTCCAGCGACTCCGTGACACTTGTTTCGTGAACAATCTTCTTGCTGAGCTTCAGACTGGACAAACTTGAGCAGCTCTATGTTTGTGTCACGTGTTCCTTGGGCCAAACCGAAGTCCACCAAGGCATACCTTAGAAGCAAACCAAGTATTATCACTCTCCCTCAGCGATTCAATCTTAATAACATTGTAATGCTGTCAAATCACATTCAGAAACTGCAATTCATTCTAGAACAATTAAGAATGTATAATATTCCTTTAAAAAAAAAAAGAAAAAGAAAAAAAGAAAAATTCCCAAGTACTTAATAGCTAAGGCTGATCTTGAACCAACCAGCCGAGCAATGTCTGTCCCCTCCTGGCCTGTACTGAGCGAGGCAGAAGAGGACACACAGTAGTGGGAAAGATGGCACAATAGTGGAAATTTCTAACTAATCAACAAGAGCTGGGGAATACTTTTAACTCCTTACCACACTAAGTCTGATACACTTAGATAACAGAAATGGTACTTTCAGTTTATAAGGTCTTTTCCACATATAATTAACAAAAATACTCATATAACAACTTTGGTTTTCAAACAGAAAATGGATTATGTGGTCCAACGTTCTCATTAAAACAAAAATAGCCTAGAAACAAGGGCTCAAAGGTCAAAACAGGCCAGATTCCAAGTTCCTTCTAAGTGCGTATCTCATGATACGCATCGTGTTACTGACACAGTTTTACTTTCCTCATTCCATTTCCTCTCCCCAGTCACAATAAAAACATGAACAGAAACAGTGTCAACATTGCAGTCTAAGAGACGGACTCCACAGCACGAAGTTAACGTTTTCTGGGATTCTTTGTACTTACTTTTTCAGGCGTCTATTGTATAAAAAATTGCTGGGCTTCACATCACGGTGAACAATACCAAACTGATGAATCCGCTTCAAAGCTATGAAAAGATTAAACATATATTCCCGGACTTCTTGGAAGGAAAGAGAATTCAAAATGTCCTAAAATAAAGTTATGAATGAAGTCACAAAATTGTTTCAATTTGAACATATAGCTGATTAAAGCTCAAAACTATTAAAACCTACCAAAAAAGACTCGTGTTCCAGATACGGCATAGCAATAACCACATGGTCATTTTTTCTGAAGCAGTACTTAACTCCCATGACATTGTCTTGCCCCCTAGTGGAAAATGCACAACGAACTTTAGAGGGAATGTCAAACACACTGTAACTTAATGCCTTAAAAAAAAAATATTTTAGCAACGCATATGTACTTACTACTAGAAAGTGCAAAATCACATTCGTGAATATAAGTATTTAACTGACATGTAAAAGATAAAATTTTCAAACTAAAACAGCACCAGTTACAAGGTTACTATAACAATGCAAACATGAGATACAACTAATAATAGATTTTAACATAAGTAACACTCATTGACCAGCCAAGCTTTGGTCTAAGCATTTCACACCTAGTAATAAACTCAATCTTCCGAGATTCTGACACGCTCAGTCCTCAATGGGACATCTCTAAACCTCTCCTGTCAGAGCCCAGAGCTACACAGAAAGAAGAACAGAAGACTTAAAAGCCAGGGGAACGGATGACTCCAAGGAAACAGTGTCTTTCAGATGCAACAGGACTGACACATGCTTAAACTCATGAAACTGGCGCAGAATGCACAAGTTCAAGCCAGATGGGGTCCCAGCACGGTGGGGTAAGAGGGGTAAAGACATGGGCTCCTACCTATAACCAGGAAACTATCCTGCAACTGACACCAGCTTGCAAAGGAAAAGTTAGTTTTCTCCAATAGAGTCTCACCAGGCATACTGACCACCCTTAAAGGTAGGCCCATGTCCAGCAGTAGACGGCCAACACAAAACACAAGCAAAAAAAGGAACTCGACGTATTTTTATAAACACATATTGTTTTGTTTGGGGTCCTTTTTTGGTCTGACTGTGTGCATGTGTGTGTGTGTGTGTGTGTGTGTTTCTCTTGTGGTTTTTCTTTCTTTTTTGATTTTTGAGACAGGGTCTTTCAATGTAGTCCTGGCTGTTCTGGAACTCACTCTGTATACCAGACTGGTCTAGAACTCAGACATCTGGCTGCCTCTAACTCTCGACTCCTGAGATTAAAGGTGTGTGCCACCATTCCTGGTCTTCTGTTTTCCTGTCTGCTTTCTAAAGGGAGAAAGGGTGTGGAGTGGGGTGAATGGGACAGTCCTACAAGGGACTGGAGGGAAGGGAAACCATGACCAGAATATACTCCATGCAAAAATTTTTCAATTCAAACAAACAAAACAACAAGCCCCTAGCCTCACAACCCCCTCATGGGAAAGGTCACCTCAACTATTTTTACAAGAAAATGAGGTGAGGAACTAAGAACATCTCCAATGTCACAGAAGTTGCTAAATCACAAAGGTATGGTTTGAATGCAGGGAGTTTCCTCTAGATATGTATATTACTTGATATGCTGGATCTGTGTAAAAGGTGGGACTTTCAAAGGAAGGAATGTGGTTATCCATAAAGTAGGAAAACCTGGCAAGGAAGCATCTAAAACTACCACCACCTCATGCCTTTTCCTGTTCACATAATGGAAAACAAAACAAAACCCTAACAAAGCAGCCTAAGGAGAACAGTGCACAGTTCCTGGACTGGCTGGTTTTGTGTGTCAATTTAACACAGTTGGAGTTATCACAGAGAAAGGAGCTCCCTTGAGGAAATACCTCCAGGAGATCCAGCTGTAAGGCATTTTCTCAATTAATGATCAAGTGGGGCTAGCCCATTGTGGGTGGCGCCATCCCTGGGCTGGTAGGCCTGGGTTCTATAAGAAAGCAAGCAGAGCAAGAGGCAGAGGAAGCAAGCCAGTAAGAAACATCCCTCCATGGCCTCTGCATCAGCTCCTGCTTCCTGACCTGCTTGAGTTCCTCCTGTTCTGACTTCCTTTGGTGATGAACAGCAATGTGGAAGTATAAGCTGAATAAATCCTTTCCTCCCCAACTTGCTTTTTAGACATGATGTTTGTGCAGGAATACAAACCCTGATTAAGCCAGTTCCATCAAGGCTGCAGCTCTGGAGCCTCTGGTCACATCACATCCACATTACAGAGCAGAAAACTTTCTCCTGTTTATACAGTCCAGGATCCCTCCAGGGGACGATCCTGCCCAGTTACAATGGGTCTTCCCACACCAAATAACCTAACCAAGATAATCCCTCAAAGTCTCAGAAACTATATTTATTCTAGAATCTAAATGATCCCTCACAAGTGTGCCTGGAGCCTTGTATCTACATGATTCTAGATCCTGTCGAGTTGAAAACACATCTTTCAAAGTGTGAAACCAACTTACTGGGGAAAAAAAAAGGCGTGTGTGTGTGTGTGTGTGTGTGTGTGTGTGTGTGTGTGTGTGTGGTGGGGGGAGGTATTTTGTTTTGTTTTTTTTGGTCCTGAATCTCACTATAGCTCAGTCTGGTCTAAAACCTCATGGCAATCCTCCTGCCTTGGCCTCCCAGGAGTTGAGATTAGAGGCATGCCATATTTGGATAAATGTTTACGTACTTGATGACAAGCACAGTTGAGGAGTAAAATGAAGATGCAGAGGATGATAAATATGTGTCTGGAGGATGATATATACATGTCTGGATGATATGATATATAAATGTTTGGCTTGAGCAACTAAGGAGATAGATGGTTGGTATCTTCTGCACCCAGGCAGATGAGAACATTTACTGGAGTGTTTATTTTCTGGCCAGGGAAGGCAGATTAAAATTAAGTAGTGTATGTGCACATCTATGTATGGGTGCAACACACAGAAAGACAAATATCACATGATCTTATTCATGTGAAGATGCCAATAAAGCTGATCTCACAGAAGTGGAAAGTAATACAGGATCACTAGAGGCAAGGTTAGTAGGCAGAGGATACAGGAAGTTGGATGACAGTTATGCACTGGTTAAGAGTGACAAGGTCTAGTGTTCTGCCACAAAACAGACTGGCTAAAGTTCAGAACAACTGATTTATACATTTCATCTGAGGTTTGAAGCACGCAGAAAAGATAAATTTTATAGAGATACAATTATTAGTGACTCTGACTTGATCATTATACATTATCTGTGTCTATAAAATCATTATATCATAATCTGTAAATGGCACACTGAGTAGTAACCTTAAGAAATTCAGTCACTAGAGTGAGCAAAGGACCAATAGTGCTACTAGAAGAGAAACACAGGAGCAGGCCATCGTATCCAAAGTTGACAGGAGTAGCCCAGCAGAGAGAGACTCAAGGGAAACATGCCACACACTAGAAAGACACACTAGACAAGGCTATCACAACTGAGGCATCAAATAGTTCTTCACACTAAGAACAAGCCCAGACCATAAGCCAAGGCTGATTATTGACCAGGAAGGAAGGTTATAAAATACATGGGCTAAGAACAAGATGCCAGGCTGGGCCTCAAGACAAATCCCCTCTAAAAGGATTAATAGCAATTTAAGCATCACAAGGTACAGGGCAAAGCATTAGCCAAGAACAACAAGTAACTGTAATTTAGCCACAAGCTCATCTGCTCTGTTAAACTACTGTAAACACTATAAACCACACGCAGCCCGTCCGTCCCATTGAACTGCCCTTAAACGCCTACCCTGCAACTGTCAGACACTGAAGCTCGGCTGCAATCCTCACAGGGTGACTTGTGGGAATTAAGTGTTTCAGTGCAATTTTCTCTTCACGTCCTTCTTGTAACTGTGCTGTGGCCAAATAAACAGAGCTGAAGGTACCTAGGAAGCAGTCAAGTAAATATATATTCTGTTAGGCTTAAAGAATGCTAATAAAGACAATTCTATTAAGAGATTACACAGTGTCTTAAAGGCATACTAAGTTATGACTATTTTATCCTAATATTTACTACTTTTGTTCTGTCTAAAGGAGAGAACTTGTTACCATAGTTGCTAATTATTATGGTTTCAACAGTTTAGCAATAGTAGAACATACTTTAACTTACCTTCTCCGATTTTGTCCTTAATTTTGAACACACTGACAAGCTGTGGTACAGCTTCACAAAGCTCCTCGATATCTCTTTTAATACCTACAAAGGAAGTGAGAATCTACACTTAGCATCAATGAGATACAGTCAGGGTTTTGTTGTTCATGTTGGTTTGGGTCAAGTTCTTTTTATGGCCCAAGCTGGCCAAGGCTTATGACTCCCCACCTCTGCCTCCCAAGTACTATTATAGGAATTTGCCACCATTACCTAGTTTATAATTTCTTAGGTTAAAAAATAAAACAATGAATTACATTTTAAAATAAGTAACTAACCACAAAATGATTAACATCAAAACTCCATAGAGTTGCTAAGAAACTGCAAGTCACAAAATTTTAACTAGCAGGAAAAATAAAAAGCCTTGATATAAACACGGCAACTGTGTACTGTACTAGAGGAACACACTAAGTCAGTACATATCCGGCCTTTAAAATAAAAAAAAAAATGCTAAGTTTAGAGCAAAAAAGACTAAAGCTGGGCAAGGTGGCGCTGTGATCACTAGATGGCATTATCAGGGTACCATGTGATAATCCTCAACACAGCTCCCTTCAGCAGAGACAAACCTCACAGGCTGGTAAAGTTTTGTGCACAGAATGGTCAGTCTATCCTCAGAACAACAGTCTTCTAAGGTTCTCTAAAGAAGTCATGTCATGTGTCCCCAAAGTTAACAGAATCCTCTATCTCAGACCCCAGGAAAACCGCTAATTTTAAATAAATATAGAAGCATGCATAGCTAAAATAAGTGGAAGCAGTAACATAAAATCTAATAAACTACTGACTCAAAAGAAGAACCATGTAAGACTCTTCAGGTCCTCCTGTAGAAGGAAGGCCAAGGCGAGCTATGCTCTCATAATCATCCTCCAAGTCTGAGGCCTCTTCACCGTGCGCTCATCGCATCCTCTTCCCGCACAGCTCGTCTCCCTGCAGCAGTGTGCAGAGCTTAGGGCTTGCCCTGGGAAAGTGCTACTCCACTTGTAACTTGGTTTCTCAGACGGGGTCTTGCTATGCAGCTCAGGTGGTCTCAAGCTTGTAATCCTCTTCCTCCTTCTTCCTGAATGTTGTGACTCCGGGCACAGGCCACTGCTTAGGCCTCAAACCTTCAGCAGTCTGATGTTGGCAGAATGAGAATGAACATCGTGCCAGGCCTGGTGGCACACATCTTTAATCCTAGCACTAGAGAGGCAAAAGCAAGCACCTCTGAGTTCAAGGGCAGACTGGTCTACATGCCAAGTTTAAGGCAGCTAGCTGGGCCTTACAAAGCGAGACTCTCAAAAAAGAAAAAGTAGTGTATTTTTTTTTTTCAGATATGGAAACCTAGTCAGAGAAGTTAATCCTCTGCTCAGCCTCAGAGAGGTACCATTGATGCTTACAGACACTTGCACAGTCAATACCTTTAGAAAGGAACAAGCTGGTGCCGGTGGGCTTCTCCAGGAATTGAGTGTAGGAAAGAGGAGGATGTGCTCGCTCTCACTGCTGTCGCAAGGGTACGGGTGCCTATACTACTAGGTACAAGGAACAAGGTGGCAGAGACACCTCTGAGTTTTAGCCAGAAGCCAGAAATATATGATGATATGCTTTTTAAAATGGGGTTAAAGCTTTTGGGGGTATATAAATAAAGTGTGTATCATAAATTAAAAGTCAAAATTAGAATCGTTTTGGGCAAACCTAAATTTTCGTAGGACAAACAATGGCTTTTAAGAAAGAATACAGCCAATTGGAATTTTGTTTAAAAACATATGTTAAGTGAACACTACCACATGGGCACTGTGCGGTGTGTGGGAAGAGACACCCCGTTTCTGGGGCGGGGCTGAGGCAGGGTTGAACTCCTGATCCTCCACCTCTGCCTGGGTTTATGGATGTTTACCACCATACCCTGCTGAAGGTACACAACTCAGGAATTATCAATCACCTTCTAAACCTAGTCTGTGGTAGAGCTACATTTCACTTCAGGAAGACTAGCCACATGGTGCTGTATCACAGTTACAAACATTCCATTCGTTTCTGCCTGTGAATTCTGTTTATGAATCCTTAATCCCTTCCCCACCAATTCCTAAAACCAGGCTTTACACAATAAGGCAACAGTGGGTCTGGAAGAAAAGTCAACAAGCATGCTTCCCCAAAAAGCTAATATTTGGACCTAACCAACGTCCTCTAAAAGAACAAAGCTGGATTCCAATCCTCTTAAAATTCGATCCAATCCCAAATCTAGATCTCACGATATTACATGGACATGTAAAACCCTATGTAAACATACAACTCAGTTTACAAGTCAGGTGTGTGTGGCTTTTCTGTTTATTTCTCGAGTGTAATTTAATTACATTTCTTCCTTTCCCTTTCCTCCTGGTTTTTAACAAATTAGATTCAGGCTGGCTGCCCGTGCGACTTCAGAACTGTGCAACGGTGGCACTAGGCACATACCTTTAAGTTTAACACTCTGCTCATATTTTTTTAAAGTGTCATCAGCCGGACACCTGTCACAGCCACGCAGGGAAGAAAACGCCATTGGCTCCTCCATCTGAGTCCCCCAAAGAGGCTTCCCCTACACACGGCTGGAACGCAATGAGCGGGCTACGGGCGAGAGCAGCAGCTGTGGAAATCACAACACGGTGAGAACGGCGAAGTCGCTCACCCAAGCAGGCACGCACCAAACCACCTGCCCCCTCAGGAGCTAACACTAAAACTCGCACCATATGTCCAAGTCCCAGTCACGGAGGCGTCGCTGCCACTGGCCTGCGGCGAGCACCCCCGCGGGGACAGGTGGAGCCGGCTGCAGCCGGCTAGGGACCCCTGGGGGCTGAGGGGGAGGGACAGTGGTTCGCCCGGGAGGAAGTCACCGTCAGGGCGTGGCCCTCCGCCCGACTATAGCCGACCGTGTGCCGCTAGGTGTCCCCGGAAGGATGAATGAATGGATGGGGCCTTCCCGGGCTAGCGCGCCGGGCAGAGCGTCTGCCAGCGCCAACGGGAAGCTCAGTGCGCAGGCGCAACTCTTCCCGCCGCGGGATGCTCGCAGGGCGACACGATCAGGAACTCGTCCCCGGTCCCTCGCCGTCCACGGCTGTGGGACAAACTGTCAGAGACTTACGGTTCACGGAAGTTAGGACATCCGCGGTAGCTGCCTCCCAAGAGCGTCCCACTGAGCAGGTCCGCCAAATACGCATGCGCGATTCTTCCCGCGCTGCTTTGAATTGCTCATGCGCATTCCGAAGCCCTCAGCGCCTGCTCAAGAGGCGTGGTCTTTCAAAGTGAGGGGTTCGGAAAGAAAGCGTTCAGCAGGGAGAGCTCAGTAGTCCATTGCTAAACCAGGGAGCCTGGGGTTTAAAAAGGCGCCGGGGAGAGCTCGCCCCGTCCTTGGCTGTCTGTCTTGGCCTCACACTGTGGTCATAGCACGCTGGACACTTCTTGGGTAAAAGGTACTTGGTTGAGTCTGGTTTTACTTTTCTCCACTAAAAACAAAAAGTAACGCTGGTTCTTGAGGATCTTATAGTAGAGACGAGCTGCAGTGTATGTTGATCATTTATTTAGCTGTGATATAAACCAGTTTTTAGGGGCTGAACTAATAACAGTGGTGAATAAGGCAATCAAAATGCTATCCCAATTTCGCGTCTTTTTCTTTCTTTTTTAAAATAACCCACTAAATCCATATGCATGGGTGTGGAGTGAGCCACTGGATTATGCATGGAACTCTTACCACTGGATGCATCTCCAAAAACAATGATCCCTTCTGGCCTGGCAACTAACACTGCCAGGGCCTCAGTAAGTGACAAGGCCAGGAAATCATCTACACCTTCTGTGCTTGAGTTATGGCCCATCTTGTCCAGGTAACCGCCCCTACTGAGTGCCATGCCATAGCCAGAACCTCACCGCCACCACCTCTGACATTTTGTTTTGTTTTGTTTTATTTTATTTTTCGAGACAGTGTTTCTCTGTGTAGCCCTGGCTGTCCTGGAACTCACTCTGTAGACCAGGCTGGCCTCGAACTCAGAAATCCACCTGCCTCTGCCTCCCAAGTGCTGGGATTAAAGGCGTATGCCACCACTACCCGGCAGCTCTGACATTCTTAAATGACAGCCCATCCCACTAGAGCAGCCTAGACCAGAAGAACAGAGAGACTGCCTAGCAGTAGGCATCTTTATTCAATCAATAATTTTTGTTAGTTCCTGGAATATCATATCGTGATTTTCATGCTACAATCTGTTTACATGGCATACAGGTATGTATGTGTGCATAAATGCATACATAGTGAGCGAATTTCTAAGGAGTTAGTATTATTATTACCATGCATTAAATCAGTTAATACAGTGGAAGGCCACAGATATTTATTTTTTTACTTTAGCACTAATAATAAAGAATTATGAGTAGTGTTTTCTGATAGTTCTTTTTACAAGAAAGCCCCAATTTACCTTTTACCCATGAAAAATACATTTACCTCATGATCTTCCACAAGGCACAGATGGAAAAAATATGACAGAACTATATGCCGACTTTATTAGTCAGGGTCCTCTAAAGGAGGAGAACTGACAGAATGAATATGTGTGTGTGTGTATGTATGTATGTATGTATGTATGTATGTGTATGTGCTATTTATCAGAGTACCATGCATCATGCATGCTGTGGTCCAGGTTGTCCAATAATGGCCATCTCCTGCTGGAAAAGCAAAGAATGTGGCATCTTTGCTAAATGTCTCAGAAGTTCCAATATGCTGCTGGTGTCCCAGGGAATTCCTAGAGAGCCTCTGGTCTTCAGTTTACACTGGACTTCCAAAGGAGTGGTTCTAACACCGGTGACGGAGTGCCTCAGCGTCAGGGTGGATGGACTTGCCAGTGAGAGCGAAGGAAGCAAACAGAGTAAAGCCTCCTTCTGTTACTTCTGATCGTGTGGGCTGCCAGCAGCAGGTGCGGCCACATTCAGAGTGGACCTTCTAATCTCAGATGATCTGGATTTAGAGTGGATCTTCCACCTCAAATAAACAAACCAAGAAAGATCTGCCAAGAGTGACTAGGTGCTTGGGTTTCAGTTAATTCCAGATGTAATCCAACTGAGAACCAAGGTTAGCCACCATACTCTTGTCTTTGTTAAAAGCATGGCTGAGGGTCTAAAGAAATGGTTTAGTTGTTAAGAGCACTGGTTGTTCTTCCAAAGGACCCAGGTTTAAATCCCAGTACCCACATGGCGGTTCACAACTGTCTATAATTCCAGTTCCAGGTGATCTGACAGACATCCATGGAGGCAGAACACCAATGTAATTACGTTTTTAACGTTTTTTTTTTTTTTTAAAGCATGACTGGACAGTCAGCGAATCTGAAAATAAGAAGGAAGAGAAGAAACTAGGAATGATGGTCATGTTGTAATTTCAGCACTTGAGAAGATGAGGCAGGAGGATCACCATAAGTTTGAAGACAACCTCAGCTACATTAGAGAGACCTTATTTCAAAGACTAAAAAAAGAACTTAAAAGGTACAAAAGAGCTGTCATGGGTGTGAGTCAATGGGAGAGCTCCTCACTTTCAACTACAAGGCCCTGAGTTCACTCCCTAGTACCACTATGAACACACACCCTCACACACACATACACACACTCTCACACACACTCAACACATACACAGTTTATCCCCAGATCTCATTCAGTGCTAGAAATACCTCTCTATGACTCTTCCTTCAAAGCAAGGATCTCAGAGATTTATAGGGAGCCAGTGGGGGAACAAGGTCTTCTCAAAGATCTAGAGTTATCTACTTTGTATGTAAGTGTATGCACATGTGTGCGGGAGTGTGCATGTGTTTGTGCGTGCATATGGGTGGAGGCAAGGGAATATTCTCAGGTTTCATCATCTCTCAGATGCTCTCTATATTATGTTTTGTTGAGACAGGGTCTTTATTTGACCTCAAACTGTCCGACTAGGGTAGGCAGGCTGGCCAGCAATCTATAAGCTCCACCCACCTCTGCTTTTCTAGTATTGGGATCACAAGCTCACGCACAAGCCCTACTTTTAAAAATATGGGTTCTTGAGGTGCAATTCAGGTTCTCACTCTTGTAGGTCGAGAGCTTTGCCAACAGATCCATCTCTCCAGCCTAAGCTATACACTCCAAGAATATAGAGCTCCTGTCTCTTGTGGTCATTGCATAGCTAAGGAAGTAACTGAATGTGGGGACCAAATAACAGAAAACAAAACAGAGACCCATAAATAAGAATCATTGTGCCTTCTAAGATACAACATAAAAGAGGGCATCTCAAATATCAGCCTTAAAATTAGAAGTAGAAGCCAATATACATTCTGGTATTTGATCCTAGAAAGAGACAAAGATCATCTAAACACTCCTCTATCAGACAGAAATCCTGTCTCCAGGATGGTGTTAGGCTTCAGTAATCAGAATTTCTGGTCCCGTGAATCACATCTGGAACTTGTCAAAGCAAGTTAACTTTACAAGACAGCTCCTTGTGGCAGCACCCCTGGCCAGAGTGCTCCTTCTGTTGAATTTCCACCATCCTTTCCCCTTGAATAGTCAGTATGATTATAAAAATGAGGGGAAAATTCCCCTAAACCTCAGGTTGTGCTTGGGGCAAAAGTGGAGAACATAACGAAGTTGCCACAAAAATAACTAACAGTCAGCATTCCAAGTGGTCTCGTTTCTTAAGCAAATGGGAATTAATGTGGCTGTATATTTATATTTGCTCTTCTATAGTATAAGATTAGAAATCCTTTCAACAAAAGTAATAGAAAGACTATTCAGTTGCAAGGCCTGCAAATCTGTTATCGCATTCTATAAGAATCCAAAGTCTGAGACTATTTGACTAGACTCTTCTGTCCCAACATGGATTCAGTCAGTAACTCATCAGGATGTTACTTCTGCCTGTTGTGAATGAAGCAGTGTGCTTCAGTTCATAGCTCTTTCTACATAGTAGTGTTCTAGCAAGCCCCATTGGCAGATAGTGAAGCATAGGGCGACAATTTGTAACAGGTCAGGCCCAGGAGGGTGTACCTCAAACATTCCAAGAAACCACCTGGAAATGTGAGAAGGGAACAAGCTGTAACCAGGCTCCACCTCTGTGGTTCATGTTTATTCCATAGTGTCAAAGCCCTCAAGGTCATATGGATCCTAACATGGAAACACCCAAGGTAAAGGAGTAGGAGCTCCTGGGTGGATTCTTTTTATCTCAATGCCAGGAGTCATTTAACAGCAAGTGGTAGTAATAACAAAGCCAGGAAATAGGATGCTTTAGTCTTGTGGCATCCAGGGAGGTGAACTTGGTCCTTGTTGTGTAATGTAATCATCCCTTAGCCTCTTGCTTTGCATTGGGCTTTTAGGATCTCTGGGCCTCAGCTTCATTAGTCTTCAAATGAAACATTGGCCTGATCAATGATTGACACACATAGTGCCTTGCCATTGAATATCTTCAGGCCCCACCTGCCACTATCCACATTGCACTCTTTCTTCATAAAGATGAATCTAAGATACAGGGCCAGGAGTTGCCTACTTTCTAAGATGCACCCTTCTGTGTGTAGATCCACGGTTGGTAACATCAGGTGTAGTCACATCTTTCAAAACCTACTTTATTAAGGGTTCTCAAATGCTTCGACCCTGCTTCTAGCCCATCGTCTAAAGATAGTAGAGAAGAATGGTAAATAGGACAAGGGGATGTAGACCTGGTTAGAAATAGTTCTTTGGGGAGATGCCAAAGGCTTGTGCAGGCCAGGATCTTTGGAAAACCAGCAAAGGTAAGAGAGAGCCTGGTTAAGGCTTCTGTGGTTTCTTGGAATGCATGGGGTGCACCCTCCTGGGCCTGACCTGTTACAAATTGTCACCCCATGTGTCACTATCTTGGTCAGGATACCAGCAGTTCAGTTCAGTAATGTCAGGGTATCAAACATAAATCAGCAATGGCAGCATGATGCAGCAGAAACTGCCAGGCCTCCACCTAATCAGCAGAAGTGGCCAGGAACGGCCGGAATTCCAGGAGCTCTCTGCCATGCCTCTCTCAATGAAGTGAAGATTAGCAAAGCCTTGAGACCAACAAAGTATTTAATAGTTAGCTCTGCAAGTGCCCTGTCATTGTCCATTGAGTGGTATTTATACTCTCTTCAAACATCACCTGTCTTCCCATGGGTCTTGCCTCAGCAAAACACCATATGAGTCTGCCTTATGACACAACCAGAAACTTCCACTTCAATCTGGTCTTGGTGTATGCATGCTGATGTACCCTGAGAGGTGTACTCAGTAGGTGTACGTGTGCTAACATCTGGTCTCCGGGTGGACATGGTGATATACACTGAGAAATCCAGCCTCCCATCCTACCCCTGGCCATGTAAGACCCTGAGAGTCATTCTTCATGACTTCATGGCAGGCATTCCAACAAAGGCCTCTGTAGATGTTGGGAGCCAGCCTCGGTGATGGCCAGGTCCCACAGAGGAGATAAGGAATATGCAATGGAAGACTAAGTCAGGCATAGTGATTAGGGCACTCTTGCAGCCTGACTGATTAACAGTCAGCATGCTTCTTTATTAGTATAGAACTCAGTAGACAGGGATAGAGTCATGTTATTCCAAAATATAGATCATATCATTTTGTCCCCAGACACACATTTTAACTTCCTCTTGCTTATAAGTTTAGTCACCATTGATAAACTGTGACAGAACATAGTCATTTCCCCACCAATCAAATATCTCCAACTATTAAAAGCTCCCCAGCATGCAGCACATGGAGATTAAGACCAAAAGTGGAAGACAGCGTGACAGCTATGGCTTCATGTTCTTTGCTGTGTCTTTGTCAAGCAGCTGTGCTGGCTTTCTGACTTTCGCTGTTTCCATTAGACATGGTTGAGCTGGATTACCACATCTATTCTATTTTTGGTCATAATTTTACCCAGACTCCTCTGACACTGTGGAGAACAAGCACACTGCAAACTTCTTAGTTTAGACACTATGGGACTAATTCTGCTCCTCCCACGCCCTTTGGGAAAAGAGGCTGGAAGCCTGCTGGCAGGTGAACCAGGTTGCATTGAGTTTTCCTTGTTGCCACAGTTTGGGGGATTGGGAGATGGGATCTTGGTGTGAGGCATCATTCTGTCCTTCTACCATCTAACAGGATTATTATGAGGAATGAGGTGAAAGAATGCATGTCTATACATGCTTCTCCAATGCATGCATCTTATCATCTAGACCAGAGGTTCTCAATCTGTGAGTTTCAATTCTTTGGGGGAGGGTCAAATGGGGTCACATATCAGATATCCTGCATATCAGATACTTATATTTTATTCATAACAGTAGCAAAATTACAGTTATGAAGTTAACAATGAAATAATTTTATAGTTGGGGGTTACCACATTGTGAAGAACTGAATTAAAGGATGTCTCAGTCAGGGTTTGTGTTCCTGCACAAAACATGACCAAGAAGAAGCTGGGGAGGAAAGGGTTTATTCAGTTTACACTTCCACATTGCTGTTCATCACCAAAGGAAGTCAGGACTGGAACTCAAGCAGGTCAGGAAGCAGGAACTGATGCAGAGCGCATGGAGGGATGTTACTTACTGGCTTGCTTCCTCTGGCTTGCTCAGCTTGCTTTCTTATAGGACCCAGAACCACCAACCCAGGGATGGCACCACCCACAATGGGCCCTCCTCCCCCTTGATCACTAATGCCTTACAGCTGGGTCTTATGGAGGCATTTCCTCAAGAGAGGCTTCTTTCTCTGTGATAACTCCAGCTTGTGTCAAGTTGACACAAAACCAGCCAGTACAAAGGGTCATAGCATTCTGAGAATGAGCTTGTTTGGGGTCTCCTTCTGGCTTTTCTTTGTACCTTGAGTTCCTCTTGTCCTTTCTTTCCTACCCAAATCCTCAAGAAGTCATGTAAATCCTGGAAGCGACTGTACACATCGAGTTTGGTACAGTGTGGAGTCGAATCCTGAAAAAAATAAAGTCCCGTCCCAGGAGAGGAAGGATGCTTTATAATATTCCCGAGTTAGAGAGCCTAACCAGCAAGATGTCAGTTGAAAGAGGCTAGAACTTGACGCTGAGCTGAGGTGGTCTTGCTTGATTCATCTGAAGAGAGCCAGCTGGTCTTCTACAGTCCTCAAGAGCTGTGCTAGTTTGACCAAGCTAGGGCAAGACTGCAAACCATCAACAGTCACGTGACCAAAAAAAAAAAAAAAAGAAAAAGAAACTGGACAGCACTGAGATCTGAAGGCCAGGAAGGAAATTCCTCTTCAGTGCTGGGAAAATGTAAGAATGTGTATTCTCTAAAGTAGGGTCAGGAAGTCCCCAGAGGGAAGCTGTGTCTCATTCTGTAAATGGCCTCTAGAAATCAGAAGCCTGGGCCTTGTGGGAACCGAGGGGCTGTTTTAAGGATTAGGGAGAACACTAAAGGCAGGAGCTGTGGCTGTCAGCAGAGGAGAAAATGCATTCATTTAGAATTCAGAGCAGCTGCAGTAAGTATATCTAGGCCAACAGAGATGTCTGGCCAGGAGATACCAATGACCTCCGGCACTTAACACAGATCAGTAAGGCTCACTCGTTTCTGAGTTGTTGCCATGTTCAGGACCAGATGACTGGGGCTTGGTTGTTTATCTTGTCTTTTTTGCTTGTTGTTTTTATTCATTTGCTTATGTGTTAGGTAAGTTTCACTAGGAACTCATGGTGATTCTGTCCCAGCCTGCCACCAGGCTGGCATTATTTTATCTTTAACTGCCGAAGCAAACTGTTATCGCGTTGTTTTAGTCTACATGTGGCATTTCATCTGAGGTTTTCCTTGACTTTAAACTGGAAGGATCATGTTGTCTTACAATATTTCTGAGAGAATAGAGTTGGAGAGGATATGCTAACAGGCTTGGTATTTAGAAGATGTCTCCTGATGGGAAGGCAGAGAATCCAACAGCTGTTAGTCCACAAAAGTTGGATATCATAGCTGGCCTTCAGTATATTAGAAACACACATACACACACACACACACACACACACACACACAATATTGATATTCAAATAAAAGACTGGGCTTTGGTCTGCAAGAGCTGAGCTGTCTAGATATCTCTGGAGAGCATAACACAAGGCTAGTGAAGTCAACCCTTAAACACAAGAATAGGCCAGTGAATCAGGAGGAAGTCAGAGGAAGAAGGGGAGATGCACATCTCCTTTAGTGCTGACTGGCATCCTGGTTTACCCAGGACAGCACCAGTATGTTCTTGTTTCCTCATGTGCCCTCTGGTTAGTGCCATCTCAAATCCTCATGGATTAATTAGATGGAGGGTTTTACAGTCACTCTGCTTCAAAAGCCCCTACTTGAGGAGGTTCAAGAGATGGTTCAGTCAGTGAAATGTTTGTCCTGCAACCATCAGGACTTGGGTCCAGACCTCAAGCATCCACAAAATGTGTTGTGTAAGCTGACATGTGTCTGTACCCCAGCCCTGGGAGGCAGAGCCTCACTGGGGCTCACTGGCTGGCCAAGCAAATCAGTGACTAGTGAGTTCTGGAGGCTGAGGGGGCAGTGGCTCAGAAAAGAAAGTGGAGCTCAAATGAGGAAAACACCCACTGTCAACATCTGACCTACACCCTACACACACACACACACACACACAGAAAGAGAGAGAGAGAAAGAGAGAAAAAGAGAGAGAGAGAGAGAGAGAGACGAGTGTTTTTATATACATATAATGCCCTTACCCCAAATACTTGCCTGAAAACACAGAAAGTCTTATTTTGCCAAGAATTCTTTCCCCACATGTAGTGAATAAATGAAGATTAAGGAAGATCTCTATATAAGTCAACTATAAAACCAATAATTTCAATATAAACAAATAAGGGTGTATGCATGCCATTTAGCCCTTTCTCTTTTACATCATCAGTTTTTCTTTTTTTGAAACAGGGCTCATGATGTAGCCCAGTCTTATCTAGAACTTGCTACACAGAGGAAATTGACCCGAAGCTCAGAACTCTGCCTGCTTCTGCATCCCGAGTGTGGTTTAAAGGGTGTGTCATCATCCACATTTGCTTTGCTGTGGTTTAAAAACTTCTCAGGCGGGGCAGTGGTGGCACACGCCTTTAATCCCAGCACTTGGGAGGCAGAGGTAGGTGGATTTCTGAGTCTACAGAAATGAGTTCCAGGACAGCCAAGGCTATACAGAGAAACCCTGTCTCGAAAAACCAAAAAAAAAAAAAAAAAAAAACCAAAAAACAAACTTCTCATTACTCCTGTAACTTGTAGTGACAAGAGAAGAGAAGCACAGTTGTCTATTGCTGAAGGCTCAGTCTTTCATTTTGGAATTCTGATTGTCTGGGAGAAAGTGGAAACACACACAATTCCTTGACGAAAGTTGTCCCTTTCCACCACTGATTTGGTCTCCCACTAGCATGGTCTCTAGCAAAATGATCAAGTTTAGATATGTCAGACTTAGATTTGTCTATGTGTATATGTGTGTGGACCTGCAGGCTCTGTGTCTGATCACAGACCAACTCCATGGTTCCAGAACAGCACCTTCCTGCTGTATTTTTCTGGAGAAGATGAATGTTGGTTGTATCCTCATATGGTGAAGGACTGGGAAGACAAAGGAGATGATAAGGATCCCAGTCTCACTCTGCATGGCATGGTCTAAAGGTACCATCTCTGAAGGTTACTACATTCCAGAGTAAATTTCAGCATGAGTTCCAGAAGATTCCATTGGGTGACCTCGTTAAAAATCTTTAATTTTGTGTAGAGAATGCTATTTTCAGATGTAGTGTTAGGAAACATGATTTTTTTTCTCTTTTTAATGTTCTTTTATAGACCTGAGCCATCACCTTTGAAATAGGGATAAAGTTAGAGGGTAGATGGAGCAGGCTCGCTGCTTTTATCACAACTCTCTCCAAGAAGTACCTAAAGGGTCACATGAGAACTCACCCAACTCACCCTGTTCCCGTGGTTTGAGCCTATTTATTTACTTATAAATTTTTGAGGCAGGGTTTCTTTGTGTAGCCCTGGCTTCTGGAACTCAATCTGTAAATCAGGGTGACTTAGAACTCAGAGATCCTCCTGCCTCTGCCTCTCAAGTGCTGAGATCAAAGGTGTGCACTGCCACTGCTGGGACCACCACCCAGGTGTGGTCTGAAGTCTTAAAAGTGCTGCCACCTTTCAATAGCACCACCCTGAGAACAAGTCTTCAGTCATGGTGAACAGTGGGCTGTGAGGGGCACAGACTATGCTCACGTCAGTCCATCAGATGGGAGAGGGAGCTGTTCTTTTGAGTATTTAGGGAAAAATGCATGAAGGCAAGAAAGGGTGGAACTTTATGCTTAAAAAACATTCTGGAAGCAGATTCTGGGTTCCTCAGGCATTCAGTAGCTCGGCCTTTGGAACTTGAAACTCTTTCACATATATTTCAAATCCCCTTTCAGAGGGATTTTCAGATTCTTAGGTTAGTTTCTCTTCCTTCCTTCCTTTCTTTCTTTCTTTCTTTCTTTCTTTCTTTCTTTCTTTCTCTCTCTCTCTCTCTTTCTTTCTCTCTCTCTTTCTTTCTTTCTATTTTTTTGGGGGGTATGGTTTCACATAGCCCAAACCATCCTTGAATTCCCTGTGTAGCTAAGGCTTCTCACAAACTCCTGACCTTGCCTCCATCTCCCACGTGCTGGGATTGCAGGATATTTCACCGTGCCTGACTATTCTCCCTCTCTCTCTCTCTCTCTCTCTCCCTCTCCCTCTCTCTGCCTGTTTTTGTGTCTTCATCTTTTCTCTTCACTCTCTTCTTTATTCTGTCTCCTTATTTCTATTATTTCTAATTTGACTTCTCCAACATTCTCTTAACAAATGTTTTTCCCATTTTTATTATACGGTAGATACGATGTTAAGTAATGGGAATGCAAATCTATCCCAAAAGTACAGTGAAGTATAGAAAACATATCAGCCATTAACGATGGGATGGGATGTATGATAGGACCTGTGAAAGGGGAGGCTGAGTGAGGTGGACAAAAAAATGTCAGTGTACGAAAAGGCGTGTGTGTGTGTGCGTGCGTGCGTGCGTGCGTGCGTGTGTGTGTGTGTGTGTGTGTGTGTGTGTGTGTGGTATGTGTGTGTTGTGTGTGTGGTATATGTGTGTGGTATGTGTGTGATGTGTGTGCATTGGTGTGTGTATGTGATATGTGTGTGTGTTGGTGTGTGTATGTGATATGTGTGTGTGTTGGTGTGTGTATGTGGTATGTGTGTCTGTGTTGGTGTGTAGTCTGTGTGTTGGTGTGTGGTGTGTGTGTTGGTGTGTGTGTGGTATGTGTGTGTTGTGTGTGTGGTATATGTGTGTGGTATGTGTGGTATGTGTGTGTTGGTGTGTGTATGTGGTATGTGTGTGTGTTGGTATGTGGTGTGTGTGTTGGTGTGTGGTGTGTGTGTTGGTGTGTGTGTGTGTGATGTGTGTTTAAAAATAAGCTGGAAAACTAAGGGAACCTTAGAGAAGGTTTTTTTTTTTTCTGAATTTTTCAAAAAAGGTTGGGAAAAGATAAGGAAGGGTTGTAGTGAAAGAAGCACAGTAATATACTCGAGCAACACTCACTTGTGACTGAAAGACACTCACTGAGGCCCAACACTCACTGCAGGCCGAGCAACACTCTCCATGGTTGAGTGACACTCACTTCGGCTGTTACTATTTGCTGAACTGTAAGTAGGTCAGTAAGTGTGTTGGAAGAAGTACCAGAAGCTTGTACATGGAGATTCACAGACTGCAAACAAAAAAAGTTTAGAGAGGCTATCGAGATAAGGCGAGTAGCCAAAGTTGCAGACTGTGACAAACCAGAGAAAACACCTGCAGTCCAAACAGGCAACTGCCCGTCATTCCAGCCCAATCCTGCCAATCAGGACTCCAAACTGCCAGATTCTTTTTGCTCTTTTCCAAGAGAAGTCTAAAACTGTAAATTTTCATGAGAGTGTTTCCCTAATTATTAAAGAAACATGGGACCAGACAGAACACATCTGCTCGCAACATTCAAGTCAAGTTATGAGGACCCTTTCATGTGGGGATAGATTCACCAGGCCTCCTGCACACACCCAGCAGGCCATCGCTGGACATATGAATGTGGGGTTGACATCTCAGACTTCTGTTCTGCCAAGGTTACAGTGTGCTTGTAGAGGACAGGTGGGAGAGAGATTAGAAAACAGTTACTTGCTACAAGCTTGTGGTAGGAAACCGAAGGTAGCAGTGGAGAAGAGATTGTGGCAGTGGGTGGGCTTGTAGGGAGACTACAATGCAAAGTCAGTGTGAGAGCTGCAGGGTGGGGGGTGCTAATTACATAGAAAATATAAAAAGGGAGTGAAGATATAGAATCCCTCTCTGTACATAAGCAGTTTGTAGAAGCCCATGAACAGTTTTTTTGTTTGTTTGTTTGTTTGTTTGTTTGTTTTGAAGAATTCTGCAGCTAAGACAGGAAATATAAAAAATATATAGGAAATAGCAAAATATCTCAGAAAATTGAGTGAAGGTTTGTGTGGTGAAATACCTAACTATAGTATTTATGAGTGCTTATGAACCCTATCCAGGGATTCCATTCAAGACGGAGTGTCCATTCTGCATGGAATAGTTATAACCGCAGAGTTAGAGTCAGCTAATTTCCGTTATAGAGTTTCCTTTCAGAATGTCTCTGTTCTAGTTTCATTTTTGTTGTTGTGACAAATGGTTACAGTCTTTCATTAATAGGAAAGTCAAGGTAGAAACTCAAACCAGTTAGTCACATTGTATCCATAGTCAAGAGCAGAGAGAAGCATATGTACTCCTGCTGTCTGTTTGCTTGTTTTCTAGTCAGGTAGCTTTCTCTACTCTTATAAAGTCCCGAATCTTCTGCCTAGGGAATGATGCTGCCCACAGTGGGCTCAGTCTTCCTAGGTAAATTAACAATTGAGGCAGTTCCCCCACAGATATGTCTATAGGCCAACTAGATGTAGGTAATTCCTCATTAAAACTCTTCTAGTTGACTCTAGGACCTGTCAAGTTGACAGTTAAATGAAACAATAAAATGTTTTTCTATTTATTTATTTATTTATTTATTTATTTATTTATTTATTTATTTATTTATTTTAGCTGTGCTAGGGATTGAGTCTAAAGCCTCTCACATGCTAGACAAACACCCTACCACCAAGCTACATCTGTAGCCAGAATGTTTCTTCCATATAGCAACTAATTTAGTTCATATTCTTAGACTCTGGTTATGACAATGGCTACCTCATTAGTCTCTCTGATTTTCAGTCTCCATTTTTTAACTAGTCTTCAATATAAAACTTCTTTCTGACATATCAAAATTAACTGGTTTTTCCTGGTTTTTCAAGGCCCTCCAAAATCTAGTACTGACGGTTCCTATGAATTGGGTTTCTAACTCTTTCTTCAAACAGCTTTCTTGACTATGTCCAGATCTGCCACACTTTTTATAGGCTAGTCTCATTGAAGCCTGATTTTATCTTTATGACCTAACTTTTTGGTCTATTCTCCCTATAATGGTTTGCATGTGCTCAGCCCAGGAAGTGGCACTATTAGAAGGTGTGGCCCTGTTAGAGTAGGTGTGTCACTGTGGGTTTGGGCTATAAGACCCTCATTCTAGCTGCCTGGAAGTCATTCTTCTACTACCAGCCTTCAGATGAAGATGTAGAACCTTCAGCTCCTCCAGTACCATGCCTGCCGGGGTGCTGCTATGTTCCTGCCTTGATGATACTAGACTGAACCTTTGAACCTCTGAACCTATAAGCCAGCCCCAATTAAATGTTGTCTTTATAAGAGTTGCCTTGGTCATGGTGTCTGCTCACAGCAGTAAAACCCTAAGACACTCCCCTTGTGTTCAAAGTCTGATTCTTCCTCCTGGAAATCCTCTATTCATTTTCTTCTCACTGCTCCTGTTGTTTCCTAAGGCAGTCTGTGGCCTCTGCTGAATGAGCTGCAAGAAAAGTCTCTGACATGTTAAAATGCCTGCCATATGTGGGGACTGCCCAAGCTCCTTTTTCCTGTGTATGCTGTATTTATTTTAGTAGATGGAATTTCATGAGCCCAACTTAATGTCATCGCCATAACTGGCTGGACCAGATGTGTTTGGGCTAAGTCACCTAAGAGGTGGTTTGTCATGATCCTGATTCCAATGTGGCCTGTTCTTGTTTAGGAAAGGATAAAATACTGGGAAAATGACTTATCATGACAAACACAACATTCTTGATTCTCTGTGCAGCTGCTACATCTACTACACAAGGAGCACCGGCTCCAGGTGCTCTGCATGGCCTGAGAAGCAGCTCCCTTTGCTACTCCAGATTCCCACATATTTTTAATAAAAATCTCTATCACTGCAGTAAGCTGGTGCATGTCTTTTATTTAAGTCAAGAAGGTTTTTCCCCCCTCAGAAATATTTCAAATGGAAAGCACATGGGTAATTCAGGCAAGATCAGTTGGCTATCTTTCAAGAGACTCCACAAGATGGATTATCTTGGTGGATTTATCGCAGCCTATGCTCTGGTTCTCAGCCTATAGATTTAGAAACTGGGTTTTATCAACATAACACAGATATATTTCTCATTACTGGTACACATTAATCAACTCACAAAGACTTAGGAAAAGCCAGTCTATCTATATATTAGTAGCTGTCCTAAAGACTGGAATACTTTATAGAACATCATAGTCCTCAAAGATTAGAGTGAGAAGGAGGATCTGTGTACCCACAGAGGGAGGGAGGTAGAATTAATTCCAGGAACGGCACATAGCCTTCAGCTGATGTTACTGCTGGGGAAGAGTGATGGTCTTTCTTCAGTTCAGTATTTGGCAATGGGTCATCTGTGATGGAGAGTTAGCCATTCCAGGGAAAAGGCTCTTTCATCTGTGTCCAAGGGCTCTGTCTCTCCTGGACGATGACAATAATAAATCATACCTAAGAGGTTGACTCAATAATGGGTCTGGAGGATTGAGGTAGAAGCAGGAATTAAAGATGCCCCTCCCAGTTACCTGATTCAAATATATGGGTGCATAACAGCCATTTTATCCATGTAGAGCTAAGACTCTGGGTTCAGTTTTGGATGTAGAGTGATGTGGGAAGGACTTCCAGTCCTGTACTGCACCGTAGGGAGGTATCCACGCAGACCTGTTACTCAGGCATGGGAACTAGGCCAGGAACATAAATTTAGGATTCGTCAGCATATATATGATTAAAATCATAGGAGTTGATATAGGAGTCCATGATGTTGCCCTCAGGGAAACACCCAGAGAACAAAGAATAAACGGCCTGGGGCAGGATTCTGATCTCACCAAAGTTTAGCTGTTGAGTAGAAAATGAGAAGCAGACATAGAGACTAAGAAAGAGTAGACAACAAATCTGCTTTTGTGGGAACCAAGACCTAAGACTATTTACACAAAGTCGTGTTTCTCAAATGGGACATAAGTTCTGACACAAATGACACTAGCTCTTCCACGAATGAAGTGTCTTAGATGTTGCAGACCAGACGCTGCTGTCCTGAACTCACTACCCTCCTGGGAAGAACTTCTAGGAGACTTGGCAAAGTCCCCGGAACCATGTTGCTTCTGCCCTCTGATGGAGACCTCTTCATGATTTGCTACATAAATAAGATGAGAAACTTTGCAAGATTGGCAACAAAGAACAACAGAAAGAGATGCTGCTCTTTGGTGCCCTCACAAGAAGTAACATCAAGGGTGCTATGGGCTAATGGGGGTGAAATGAGAGTAAGTTGAGAAGCCCGTGGCTTGCCTAGGAGAAAGAAGCACTGGTGTGTGTGTGTGTGTGTGTGTGTGTGTGTGTGTGTGTGTGTGTGTGTGTGAGAGAGAGAGAGAGAGAGAGAGAGAGAGAGAGGGAGGGAGAGAGAGGGAGAGGGAGAGACAACAGAGAGAGACAGAGAGATATATAGTCTGTGTGTGAGTGTGAGAGACAGATAGTTCTGGGTGTATGTGAGAGAGAGACAGACAAAGACAGACAGTGTGTGTGAAAGAGATAAGAGTGTGTGTGAGTTGTGTGTGTGTGCGTGAGAGAGAGAGACAGAGAGACAGAGAGACAGAGACAGAGACAGAGACAGAGACAGAAACAGGGACTCAGTCATATAATGCTACTAAAAACTAGGGGAGGAACCAAATCACAGTATTGCAAAACAGGTTTTTGAAGAGTGAATATTAGTATGGGATGGTCTTGGCATGTAGCCTGGGCTGGCCTGGAGCTCACTATGTAGATCAAGCTACCCCTGAACTTACAACCCTTCCTGTAATTGCCTCCTTGGTCCAAGGTTTACAGGTAAGCACCACCATGACTGACTCAAAAAACTCTTTAAATTTTATTATCAAATAATATTATTTATTTTTATTTTTGTATGTCTGTGTAGTGCATATGTTTTTGTATTGTGTGACATGTGTAGTGTGTGGTGTGTGTGTATGCAAGTGTCATTTGAGTAAACATGCGTGAGTGTGCTTATAGACGCTGGGGTTGTCTTCCTAAATCATTCTTCACCCTGCATTTTGAGAAATGGTCTCTCAATGAACCCAGAACTCAGCAGCTAGCTAGACTGGTCTGCTAACACACCCCAGTGACCTTCCTGTTCCTGACCTACCCTGATGCCTGGCTTTTTACACATGTCTGAGATATCACACTTAGGTTGTAAAGTGTGGGTTACAGTTGCTTTACCAAATGAAACCCCCTTCATCCTATCAAAACATCTTGTACAAAGTTACTTTTTAATTTAGCCACAGAGACTCTGCTTTAGTGAGTAAAATAGAATTTGGTCTTTAAAACAATGGATCATTAATCACTCTAAAAATTAAGCGTATTAACACTAGATTGTTTCCTGAACTATGTGATGCCCCAGGAGAACGACTTGGACCTGTGACCGTATCTTGACTGTCCTGGTTAAGCTAAGGTCAAAGGTTAAAACTGGGCACTACTGAGCACACACTGAAGATGACACTTGACAACTTCTGTCTGTAGCATGGAACTCCAATACAATAAGGACCACTTGCCACCCTCGGCACACGCTCCTCTCCCACTTCTGTCCAGATCCAGTTTACCAGGCTTAAAGTGTAAAGCAGGGAAATTAAAGCCTGCTACTCCAAAGCGTTTTCTCTGGGAATAAATTAACTCGAAAATTTCCCAGAGATGTGCTGTTCAGTGAGGATCAGGTAAAGAGAAAAAACCAGTTGCCTTTAGGAGCAGCAGTGTAGTAAGGTTTTTCTCCTCTGGAGGATTGTAGAGAGGGCAAATTCTCCTTAGATAGGAATCCCAACACCCGTAAGTTCAGCACAACCTAAAATAACTCTGTAGTTATTAGAGTTATTTTAGACTATTACATAGTCTCAGCTTCTCTCTCTCTCTCTCTCTCTCTTTCTCTCTCCCTCTCTCTCTCTCTCTTAAGGTGGGTTCTCACTGTGTAGTTCTGGCTGTTCTGTTCTCTGCCTCCCAAGTGCTGGGATTAAAGACTGTGCTGGTATCATATTGTCTTTCATTATCTTAATTATGAAATTTACCACAATTAAGCAGAGCTAATTTTTTTATCTATTGTGTTTGGGTAGCATGTTTGACATGGCATATGGAGATCAGAGGACAATTTGTGGGGGTTGGTGTTCTCTCTCTACCACATGAGTCTGGGAGTAGAAACCAAGTTGTCATGGGGCTGTACAGATGGTTTATCAGTTAAGCTCCTGCTGCTCTTCCAGAGGCCCTGAGTTCAGCTCGAAGCATGCACGTCAGGCATCTCAAAACTGCCTGTAACTACAGCTCCAGAGGACCAATACCCTCTCTCTGGCCACTGCAGTCATAAACCTGAGTCATCAGGCTCAGTGGTAAATCCCCACCCTCACCTGCTGAGCCAGCTCGCCCGCCCATCACACAGTTTTCAGTACCCTTTCTTGGTTTGTGGCCATATGACCCCAGATGTGCCCAGCTTTGCCTAACATACTTTCCTTTTTGTTTTGTTTCGTTTGTTGTTGTAATGGAATCATAGGTAGCATCAATGAACCTCAAATACACAACTTGAGGGATCTTTAGAGAGTTTGATTCTGGTTTCTGAAAAGGTAAGAACTGAGGTGTAGAAGGTTTAGAAGACAGATAGCGCCTACACTTCAAAACCTGAGCAAGTGTTATTGAAAATTTAGAAATTTGGTTGGTGCTACATGCTCTCCAGCTCTGCTTTGTATGCATGATGATTATGGAATCGAATAAAATAATTTAATGATCGATATTCTATGATTAGACATTTTAAAATCTAGAAGTAAATAAGCTTTAAAATTATATGGTCATATAAATGCTGAAAATTATTAAAAATCAAGATTTTTATAATAAATTTTGATTTTTAGTGAGGAGAAAAGCAGTAATAGAATAAATGATAGAATACATTTAATTAACTCTATCAGATATTTTATTTTCATTAATTACTTATAAAATTAATTCATCAGACTCCAACTGCACTAATCTAGTGGCTACTGACCAGAAATGTGTAATTATCTTGCCTTCTACTTTAATTCACTAATTAAATGAATGTTTATTAATAACACTAAGGTTTGATTAGCATTTCTGGGGGCTAGAGAAATGGCTCAGTGGTTATGAGTGTACATTGCTCTTCCAGATGATCCATGTTGAGGGCTCGCAAGTCACCCATAACTCCAGCTCCTGGAGATCTGATGCCCTCTTCTGGCCTTTGTGGGCATCAGAGCACACACCCACACAGAGACACAGACACATACACACACTTAAAAAATAACTCTTTAAAAAATAATTGTAGTTAAAGCCATCTGTAACCTTGTGTTTTTTCACCCATCCATTTGTTTCTGGAAATAACTACTCTAAGACTTATTATATATGAATAAATGCTCACGCCAATAGCTTTGGCTCTGTTCCCTGGTTAGGTCATATCTTTATTACTTGTTTATTTTAAATCATGTCACATGACTGGTTACCTGGTCCTGAGTTTCACAGAACCATCTTCATCTGTGCCTGGGGCAAATCTCCTGCACCTGACAATCTCCCCAAAATCTTTCTCTATCAGATGTCACACCTTCTAGTTTTGCCTCTGCTCATTGGCCAGTCATCCCTTTATTGACAGGTGATGCTTCCGTTCAGAACAGGAGATTATCTCCTCAAATAATAACATTTCTTGGGGTCAGGAAGATGGTTCATTCAGTTACTTGCTTGTTACATTGCATGAGAACCCAAGTTCTGATTTCCTGATGAGGCTGTAACCAGGAGCGGGGAAGTATAGACAGGAAGTCCTGAAGGCTCCTTGGCCAGCCTGTCTAACAGAACCAGGGAACTAACTCTAGGATCAGGGAGAGACCCTGCCTCAAAAAACAGACAAGAGCAATTGAAGAAGACACACTGTGTTGGCTCTTGTGTCCACAGAACATATACATATACAAAGTAATATTTATTTGACAATAGTGTACTTTTTTTACACAGTGACAAAAATATTTATGCTTAGATAACTTTTTAATGTTTGTAATTTATTATGACCTTCCAAAAGGCAGATATTGAAGAACAAAGGTCTAAAATAGTTTGTATCTATTGACAGAAAACAATATGGACTCCCACAGCACATAAAACATATTTTTAAACTTTGTCTTACTTGGCAACCAGCACTGTCCAGAGGACAAACTATCCTAGACGCAAAATATTACAGATGGCTTCATAATTCAGTCCAAGACTGAATACCTAGGAAAGGCTGTGTTTGGGAATACAGTAAACCATCAACCCATCCGAAACAAATAGAATGTCTTTCTTTCCTAGTCAGGACTTTGTTTTTATGAAAGAAAGCAAATAAAATTCATGCCATTTCTGGTATTTTGAGTTAAAAATTAAAGCTAGGGTATGAATGAGGTCGGACTGGTCCAATATGATTTCTCACATGTTCCATAAAACCACATAAATCAAGCTAACCAAACCAAACGTCACGCATGCAGTATCACCAACATCAGCTACCATGTCCCATTGTAAATCGGCCCACAATGCAATTCTGTACAAAGCACTGGGTGAACGAATTAGAGCCTTCACTGTTCTGATCATGGAGAAACAAACATGGAGAAAGACGTTCAGAGTGCTCTGGAGTTTGACTCTCTGAAAGACCTTGACTGTCAGCTAAAGAATGGAAGTTTTGAGACAAGGGATAATAGGATCCAAGAACTATTCGATTGTACTGTGCAGAAGCAGTGTGCAGCCTAGTGCCTGCTCTCCTGTCCGTGGGACCACATTGCTAAACCTCCCAAAGAAAAGAGGGACCCTTCATATGAGATGCTGAAAGGAATTTGCAAGGCCTAGAGAGGAAGTCACAAATTATACAGGAGAGTTGAAGTTCTCTGTATCAGCAGATGGGGCAGAAATCTCTGACCTAAACTGAATCTGTGGGTCTCACTTCTCCTGAGGCCGGAAGGGCGGCTTGTTGGCCATTGACCCACCAAGGCAGAGAGATCGAGTAGGGTTTGGTCGGCTGCGACTATGACAGAAGGACTTACAGAGACAGTTTCAGGGAGACAGGTTCCAGGGGTAGAGTATATTAGGGCTCGAAGGGGCACGGGTGGAGAGGGCTGAGTGGCCATAACACAGTACCTAATTATCATGCGGACCGGGAGCTAGAGGAGGACTTGTGTGCTGAGTCATGCACCAATTGCAGAGTGCTCTGCTCTGTGAGACCCACACTGTCCAGCTTGGGGCCACTGTGTCCCAGCCTGAGCTGCTGCTCTGGTCCGAGGGTCAGGGTCTAGCAAGAAAGAGAGTGGGGATGGAGGGGAAGAGACACGAAGAATGGAGACAAGACAGGGTGTGATCAAGTCTCAAGTCTCCTTTCTCTAGTCTCGTTTATTGAAAGGAAATCCAGGGTATTTATACGCTTTGCCATGTACCTTGCAGGCATGGATACCACATGTGCCTTGCAGCTGGGGGCACTAAACAACAAAACAAGATATGTGGGATAAACAGGATGTTTATCAGAGTGTGCTCAGCTGTTGTAGGCTGTTGAAAACAAGTCTCTTGCCAGGGTATATGACTCCAGATGTTTGCAAAGATGATAGTCACTTTCTGCTAGGAGTCGGCTCCCAACACTGCACAGAGGTTTTCTTCAGATAAGGTCAGGCACCTGTTCCCAGAGACACTCCCCAAGTAAGGTATGGCAGAGATAGGAAAACCGTGCCTCCAAAGAAAGTCCTCCACACGGTGGACTCAGAACCTTGACAGCGGGAGTTTTCCTACGTGACCCAGTCACATGTCTAGAAAATTTGGAATTAGAATGAGACATTTAGGAGCTTGAAATCTTCCCATGAATGGAGGTGCTGCTAATTTAGAGGCTATATGACACCAGCTGCAGGCTTTTTTCTGGCCTTCATGGATATTTTCCCTCATATGTACATCCCCACTCAGAGAGACACACATATACATCTAATTGAAATAATGGACAGATAATAGAAAGTAGACAGAGAGTAAGTTCTGCACTAGCCTAAGAGTAGCTCACTAATACCCTGTCACCAATAAACAGACAAAAGCTACAGAGTCTGTGTCTAGACTGTTGATCAACAGTACAGCAGAGCCCTGGGTTACATCTCGAAACACACACACACACACACACACACACACACGCACACGCACACGCACACGCACACGCACGCACGCACGCACACACGCACACACGCACACGCACAAACTTTACATAGTAGACTATATCTTAGTTTCTTTGATCAAACTAAATGTTAAAGCATGTAAATTACTTTATGATGGTTAAGTTTTAGTGTAACATTTTTTAAATTTTGATTTACACATACTGACTGAAAAATATACTTCCAAATAATCAAGATTTATTAATTGACTGTTGATCAAATAACTGTTACACTGGTTACTCTGTGCTGGGGACAGAAATGTAAGCCCTTAATGAAGAGTCTAAACCCAATGGGGAATAAACATGAGGTGGTTTCATTTTCATTTTTCCTTTGCTTTCTCAGAAGCATCTACAACAGAGGCATAGGTTTCTAGCATCAACCAATCAGCCTAGCCATCTTAAACACAAGTCTCATCCTTTTATATTATAAAGCCTCAGCTTGCTTGTGACTCAAGAACAAGGTCAAGAAAGCAGGAGCCTCATTACCACCACCGTCTGCTCTCTCATCCTCCTCGAGCTTTCTGGGCTCGAGGACAGGGAAGAGAAATGAAGCAGAAAAGGTATTATTCTTTTTACTTGGTTGAGCCCATTGGTGAAAATTCTGTGCATGACTACGTCTCTCAGAAATGGGCTGGGGCATCTGTGCCTGCCCTGTAGCAGGGTTTCTAAAGACTGGTGTCTGTGGGAACCCTGCGGGGTCCTTTAAAGGAATATCTTCCTCTAGACCCTCATGGGAGTAATAATATAGTGCCTCTTAGCGCTGGCATCTCTTCAACCAGTAGAATACCCATCTAGCATGGATGCAAGGATACAGGGGTGCAGGTGTGCAGGAATGGAGGGGTGCAGGAGTGCAGGGGTGCAGGGATGCAGGGGTGCAGGGTGCAGGAATGCAGGGGTGCAGGGTTGTAGGGATGCAGGGATGCAGGTATGTAGGGGTGGAGGGATGCAGGGATGCAGGGATGCAGGGATGCAGGGATGCAGGGATTCAGGGATCCCAGGATCCCCATGGCATCACTCTTGTTCCTCTGTGTTCTCGGATTTCATCCATGGGAAACAAGTACTTTTGTGATGCCTGTGTGAACAACCTTCTGTCTGCCCCACTTATTGACTCATAGTTGCAGACTGCCTAGGAAAGCATCCACCTGAAGAGTGAGAGTCTTAGGTTATGAGCACCTTGAACTCTCTAAGCTCTTTCTTGGTACTCCATGACTTGGGGGTGGTGGTGGTGGTGTACGCATCACAAGAGTTTCTGGATCCCAGCACAGGGAGG
Organism: Rhabdomys pumilio; assembly: GCA_030674055.1. Classification (NCBI taxonomy): domain Eukaryota; kingdom Metazoa; phylum Chordata; class Mammalia; order Rodentia; family Muridae; genus Rhabdomys; species Rhabdomys pumilio. The sequence continues at coordinate 4,890,074 of JANHMN010000028.1, read as the reverse complement.
AAGGGCTAAGGTGGAATCTAGAAGAATGTCTGAGTTGAGAACTGAGAGTCTGAGTTAAGCTTCACTTAAAAGAGTTTCAGAGAGAAATGACATGGCGGGCAGGGCAAGAAAGAGAGGAGGGAGAGACAAGGGAGAGGGAAGAAGGGAAAAGGGAGAGGGGAGAGATTCAGAGCTGTGTAAAGGGTCCTTGCAAGTGTCCAGCTGAATACTGATAAACAGTCATGGGAGGAAAGATGTGCATCTGCCAGGGTTTGATTGAGAAACCCTGGCCCAATGTGGAAGAGTGCTAGAGGATGACTCCCAGCGTCAACCTGAGGCCTCCATGTGCACATGGATATGCACATGCTCCCACACATATGCACATATGAATAATAACACACTCATAGAGATGGAAAGAGAACAGAGCAGCTTTCTTATGTTCACATAGAACATAAGAACACAGAAACGTTTCTTTCGTACACATAAGTGAAGAGGCAAGCCTTTATAGAGTGAAGCCTTCTTTCATTTTTAACACGTAATACTGCAGATATTTGATAATAACGCAGTTAATACAGAACAGCTTTCAGTGTGTGCTACTGTGTTAGGCTCTAGCTGTGTAATCCCGGCTCTCCGTCAGGCTGTTGGAGGCGGACACTGCTGCTTCTGTTTCACGGGTGAGGAAACTGAAGTACAAGGTCTTTCAGGAGCAATGAGCTCCAACACCGGCCTAGGGAATGCCAACAGCCACACTCTTAGTCACACCCTATGTTTCTTCTCACAACCCTCTCCTAATAGCAAACAGTGGTAATTAAGACAAATCATTGTTCAGTAAGCATCATTACTACAAATCTATAGGAGTTTCAAAGGGTAACTTTGTCATGGTGAGACTTTTGTGAACAGTAAGAACTTTAATAGCAGAGGGAGTTTATTAACATAAATTTATTAAGAATCTACCATGTGCAAATTTTGGAAAACATCATTAAAAACTGTAAGTTCTGCATAATAGCATTTGGTCAACCTTTCTTTTGTAAGAAATCACAGTCTATGAACTTTTCCATCATAAAGATTATAGATTTCAAAAGATCTATCATACCGCTTAGGTCAAAAGTAAAGTATAATAAGATATACACTTGCTTCTCATCCACTGCCAAATAACAAAAAACGGTCTGAGGACTTATATAAAATTATTTTAAACCATGAGATGAAACAAAGAAGCACATTGAGAGAAACCTAAGTCCAAGAGCTTGACAGAAGTGTACATACACCCAGCAGCAAGTATGAAACATTCCTGTGAACCCAGAAGCCGATGAACTGAGACCCCGGGACCTAAAGCAGCGCATCAAAGCAGGAATCATCCAGAGAGTGCAGAGTAACCCACCACCTCCTAAGGTGATGGGCTTAAAATATTAAAGCTGAGGCAATGCTGTGGCAAGGACTCTGCAGCTACGGTGAGAATAGACTTTGCTCCGGGTCTTTGGTTTAGCACAGCGAGGCAGCTGGCTCCCTGAAGCAGTTTCAGTGTATCCCATTCCTCTGTTCGGGGAACACTGTGATTAAAGAGCTGCAGAATCACAGAGAACCAGGGCTTTGCAGATTCCCCCTCCAATATCTCTCAGAGTCGTGCGAGATGCATTTTAGGATTAAAAAAGACTTGTTGAGGTCACAAGTCATAAAATGAGCTTGAAAAAGATTAGAGATGAATGACTATCACTTTATGACCTTTTGGCTAAGATCCAGTGTAGAAGCTAAAAATACATTGTTTGACATTAACCATATTTTAGATATACTGTTGTTTGTTTTGTTATGATTATCTTACACAAAAGTACTTTTTTCTGTTCATATAGATTATAGAAGAAATGACCAACTGAACATTCTTTCCTCTGGGCTGGACACTAATTATATTGTGCACAGGACACAGCCTTGAGGATTCTGTTCTACCTCTCAGATTTAGGAGGCTTTCCCTCCTCTGACCCTACAGAGCCTGTACATGGTTCTCTTCAAGCTGGGCCACCCATATTGTTACACTGTTATTGTTTGCTTGTATATCTTTTCCTAGAAGACACTGTCGCCCTCTGGCTAGGCACACAGGGTCACTGTAGGATCTAGCGGGTGGAAACCAGTCACATCTGAATGTCTGAGTCAGACAGAACACCACTGCTATCAGTACATTTTATTGGCAAGAGTTCAGGCACAGTGGAGCTCCTTGGTTCCTGCACTCAGTTACAGGTGGAGTCAGTCATCCCGTCCTTAGTGTAGTGAGCCCAGTCACAACTTCATGTGTTTGGAAGATAAGAAAATGGATTTTAGTCAATAGTTAGCAATATTCACCTAGAGAGAATGAAGAGATAAATAGAACTTTTAGGATTATTTTGCATATTATTAAAGCAATATATAGCCTCTGGGTGTATACTGTAGTTCCACAGTAGCAAACTCACTCAAAGTCCTGGGTCCAATCCCCAGCATGTACACACACACACACACACACACACACACACACACACACACACACACACGAGAAAAGACACACTGAGACAAATTTTATTTATACTGGAGGCACATACATCATTTGCCATAAAACAGTCTCAAAATTTGAAAAATTGCAGTCTGAAACTAGTAATGTGGTTTACAAACTTAGGAAAAATTTATTCTGAATTCCTATTTATCTTTAAATAGTCAGGATTTATAAACATATATCTTTAATTTCCTGTCTCATCCTTTTCTAAATCGTATCATTGAGATAGTCAAACATTTTGAATTTTGCAAGAGCTGTAGATAATATAAAGAAAATAAAGTCGAGTATGGCAATACAATCCTGGAATGCCAGTGTCTGGGAGGCTAAGGCCAGAGGATTGCCATGAATCTGAGCTGGGCTGGGCCACACAGTGAGTTCAAATCCAGCCTTGCCTATATAGCGAGCTTGAGGCAGCCTGAGACATCCAGGAAGGCCCTGTATCAAAAAATTAAAAGAAAGGTAAACTATAGAGGTATCCCATTGACTACTAAGAACGTGTTAAGTCACAAAGCAGACCCCCAATGGCTGGCTGATGACAGTGTCAGAAGATGATGGCCCAGGACCATCCAGAGAGGATTCTTACCTGGTAAACAGAGTTTAAAAATTCTTTATTGTATTTTATGAGCATTTTGCCTACATGTACATTTGTGTACCACGTGCATAAAATGCCCGCAGAGCCAGAAGAGGGTGTTGGGTTCCCTGGGACTGTGGTTGTAGCCGGTTGTGAACTGGCGGGAAAGGAAGCACCTTCTATGACAGTCATGGGTGTGTCTTTGAGCTGACGCAGGCTGTTCTGGTTAATTGGGAACTAGATGTACTTTGCCTGAGATAGTTGACCTTGGAGGCTGACAAGGGAAGCAGTGGTTTTCCTGACAAACAGAAATCCACATCACTAGATTTCTGAGGAATGCTGCTTAGGTCTGTTTGGGGGCTGGATAGATAGACGGCTCAGTTTAAGTGCACTGGCTGCTATTATATCAAACCCGCAGAGGATACAAGCTTGATTCCCAGCACCCATATGGCAGTTCACAACTGGTTATAACCCTAGTTCCAGCTCTTACCCAAGAGGAAACTGACACATTCAGGATATGGCAACAATGGTTCAGACACCAAAGTCTTCTTGTCATGACACTGTCTTAGTTAGGGTTACTATGGCTGAGTTAAAAACACCAGTCAGAAGCAAGTTAGGGAGGAGTGGGTTCATTCAGTGGACATTGTAGTCCATCACTGAAGGGAGTCAGAGCAGGAACTTAGACAGGGCAGGAACATGGAGGTAGGAGCTGAGGCTGAGGCCATGGAGGGTGCTGCTTACTGACTTGTTCTCCATGGCTTGCTCAGTCTTTCTTATAGAACCCAGGATCACCAGCACAGGGATGGCACCATCCACAATAAACTGGGCCCTCCCACATTAATCAGTAGTTAAGAAAATGTCTTATAGGCTTGCCTATAGTCTAATGTTACAAAGGCATTTTTTCAATTGAGGTTCTCTCCTCTCAGATGACTCCAGCTTGTGTTAACATGAAACTAATCAGCAAAAACATCTCCAAAAATGAATAAAACCAAAGGGAAATGCTTTGGAGGCTGAGACAGGATTACAGTGAAAGCTACAGAGAGACTCTATCTCAAAAAAACAAAAACAAAACAACAACCATAAAGTAATAATAGTTTGAAAAGAAGGTAGTATAAGGTGAAGAGTCTTTCAGATGAAGAACCCTAAGGAAAATCCTCCCCATCCTACCCGTGGCACAAGAACTACTAAAGGAAATTTCAAATTGAAGAGTATCAGCTTGAAACTTTACTATGGAGATGAAATGAGGAGCAAGAGAAATGCTAAATATATGGAAAAATTTAGAAAACTAAGTTATCTGTTAGTTCCTCTAAAACACACAATTTTGACAAGCAAAAATGAGAACATTGTATTAAAAGTTTTTAAAAATATATTTTAAAAGGGAATCAAGGTGTGTGCCTTGATTCCCAAAGCACTGGAGAGGCAAAGGGCTGATGGATCCCTGTGAATTAGAGCCCAGCCTGGTCTACATAGCTAGCTCCAGGACAGGACAGCCAAGGCTACATAGTGAGACCCTGCCAAGGGCTGTGGAGATGACTTGGTAATCAAAGTGCTTGCTCTGCAAGTGTCAGAATAAAATCTTCAGATCCCATGTAGGTGCTAGGTGCCTCACCTATTACTCAAACCTTGGAAGTCAGAGACAGGAAATCCCCACGTTAGGTGGCAAGTGAGCTAGTCATTTCTGTGGAAGGATGATCAAGGAGGAATCCAGAGTCAACCTTGGACCTTCACATGCACTGTGCTCCAGTGCATGTGCACCCATACACACATGCACACTAAAAAACAATCGACAGTGAAAACATAGGGGAGCAATACAACAACTGTAACATGGAGAATGGTGGAGATGGAGGTAAAGGGACCCAAATGACTGCAAGTTACTACATTAATACTAAACAAACTGTTTAAAATTTAAGAATGCCTATCAAAATATCTAACTACTAAAATAATCATTAAAGAGCTAATATATAAATCAAAATCCCAAATTCACGACTTTTTAATCTGAAAGAAATAAACATTTGAGATGGCACATAGAAATTAACAAAGTAGTAGATGAGTATAACCATACCAATTATTACATTAAGTATAAGTGGACTAAATACTCCAACAAAAAATGATGATCACAAGAGGTTAAAACGCAGAACTAACTATCTGCTGACTTTAAGAAGTATATTTTAACTGCAAAGAAGTACTTTGGGTTGGGTGTAAGATAAATATATAGATACATTAATAGAATTAGGTCCCCAAACTAAACCACAAATAGCCTATTTATTTTCAACAAAGTTTATCCAGAAATTTGTCAGGGAATGAAAATAAACACTTCTAGAAATGTGGACTGTTTGTATGAGAAAGACCTAAAGATAAAGTTGAACATATAAACCTGCTAGAAAATAATGTAGGAAATATCTTTGCCAACTTGTGCCTGGCAAAACCCACAAACCACAAAGTTAAAACAATCATGAACTGAACTTGCCCCAAATGAAATATTTTCTGTTTTAAAAAGGAAAAGAAAGAAGCCACAGTGTAGGTGAAAATATTGTCTATTATAGTCCTGAATCATAGGACTGACTGACTGACTAAGAAGACCCAACAAGGTCACATATGATCTTTAATTTCATTAATTACCTGAGACATGAAAAGATGCCATTACAACCATTAGAAGGGGCAAGAGGAGAAATCCTGACACTAAGAGATGTTATCAGTTTGTCTTAGTTACTCTTCCATTGCTGTAAAGAGACACCACAACCAAGGCAACTCTTATAAAAGAAAGCATTTATTTGGGGGTATGCTTATTGCTTCAGAGGGTTAGTCCATTATCATTTTGTCAGGGAGCATGGTGGCATGTAGGCAGAAAGGCATGACATTGGAGCATTAGCTGAGAGCTTTACCTCCTGATCCATAGCCATCAGACAGAGGGAGACCCCATGTAAATGAAGGCTTTTCTACCTGCATCCCAGTTCCTGAAATAATGACTCCAAGAACTATATCTGAATAAGTGCCTAGACCATGGCTTGTTCCCTGACTAGCTCCTAACTTAGTTAACTGGTTTATTCTATTCTAAGTGGCACATGGTTGGTTATCTCTTCTCAGTTTCACAACTATGTCTCATCAGTTTAGGGTGAATCTCTCTTTCCAAGACTGGCTCTATCTCAGAATTTTTCTCTCTCTACTGGAACTCCCACTTCCTACTTCCTGTCTCAGCTCATTGGCCAGTCACCTTTTCATTGACAGGTGATGTTTCCAAACAATACAGAAGAGATTCTCTCTACAACCCTGGGCCTGAGGTTTCTGAAACCTCAAAGCCCACCCCCTTACTCGCCCCCTCCCCTGCTACCTCATCCAAGAAGGCCATGGTTCATAGTCCTTTCCAGTTTGTCAGCTAGGAACTAAGCATGCAAATATCTGAGCCCATGGGAGCTGTTCTCATTCAAACCAACCCACAGTTGAAAATTAACTGGAATATTTATATTTGTGACAGGCGTATAAAATTATAAGGCCATATGGAAAACAATGTAGAACTTTCTTAAAATGTGAAGCAAACACTACTGTAAATTATTTATTCTCTGTCTAATCATTCATTCTACTCCAATATACAGATGAGGAAAACGAAAAGATACGGCCATATCAATACTTTTATCCAATTACACAGGACTGGGGCATGGCTCAGTGGGCAAAGACTCCTGCCATCAAGTCTCAGACTCATGTGGGGGAAGGAGAGAACAGTTTCCTGCAAGCTCTTCTCTGGTCTTCACATATGTGCTATGGCACACGTGTCCATTCCTCTCCACCCGATCATGCAAAAAATATATAGAAACATTACAAATAAAGAACCTTCTATAGCTTTATAAGTAAGTCTCTTATACTAGTTAATAATAATATGTCTCTTATAGTAATTCATAATAAGCCCAATTGGAAACCTAAACACACTTCCAACAGTGAATGGACAAACACACTGCAGTGTATCCATCCAAGGACTGTAGTAATGAATGAATGAGCTGATAGAACAGCTCTCATCCAAAGGAATAAGATGCCAGTATACAAGACAATAGGGATGAAGCTGAAAATCTTGAGGCTGAGTGAAAGAAACCAAACCCAAGATACAGATTCCATCTATTGAGAGTACAAAGTGCTCCTAACAGATAAAGAGGAGACCAGCTTTTGCCTGGGGCCAAGGGCAGACAGGGCAATAGACTAAAGGAAAGGAGGATGGGGGGTATGAAGGTGGGTGGGAGTGGGTGGGGGTCAGGTGGAGGAATGGGAGTGGGGGAATGTCCTAGAAATGTTCTGTGCTGTTTTGTATTATGGTGATAACTTCTTGAGCGCACACACACATACACACACACACACACACACACACACACACACACACGTTAAAACTGATTGAGCTGGATATTTTAACTGGATACAGTACAGGGTACATAAATTATTTATCCATAAATTTTATGATAAAAAAATTAGAAAGACCTTGTTCATTACTTTTCCTGGCTGCAATCTCTTCTCATTCATCAGAGGTTTTGACCCTGACTCTGCCTCTGCCTTCTGAAACCATGCGTATAAAAGCCCGGCCAAAGAATAATTTATACTGCTCAAGAGTCCCTTAAAGATTTGAAAGGAGCCAGCTATTTCCTGAGCCTTTTCTTCTCTATATTATACACTGCTGACTTTCCTTCCCCCAGCCTGCATTTTTAATATTCTTTAAGTCTTAAGCTCCCTGCCTTTTCTATTTCCCTTGGTGGTTTGTCACCAGTCCTTACAGCATGACTCACCCAAAATGGAAGATATTACTTGCTGAGTTTTGCTGAAGGGAATCAGCAAGAGGAGTAGGAGCAGATGGAGTGAGTGGCTCCTCTGGCTTGCCCAGGTCACTCTTCCATTATATTATGTGCAGGGACTTTCTGCCTGCATCTGTGCATCATATGCAGAGACCAAAAAAGGGCAAAGGATTCTCTTGGAGTCACAGACAGTTGTGAGCCATCCCATTTCCGTGTTGAAAATCAAACCTGAGCTCTCTGGAAGAACAGCCAGTGCTCCTAACTACTGAGCCAACTCTCCAGCTCCTAATTTTTAAATCTTAAGAAAATTAACTGTTATAGAATTTGCAGTATAATAAAAGATTTTAAATTATTTACTTGGCTTAAGATTTTACTCTATTGCAGAACCCAGAAACTAGTATGTAAAACTCACCAGAGATGAGCTGTTTATAACTGAGCCTAAGCATTAGTCTGGTGGCTGGAAGAGGTTATTTATCTCTGCCTCTGCTCTGCGTAGAGAGGTGGGCACATTTGTACACAATTCCTACAGCTTGGAGCTTGACATCCCAGTAGTATGCAGAGCTTAGCTCTGTCAGAGGCCAAGAAGTCAGGACCTGTGGTGTGTGCCAGGCAATCTCTGTGGAAGGGAAAATTGAGAGCCTATGGTGGCTTGGTTGCTCAGTTGTGGGAAATAAAACATTAACAGGTCTCAGAGCTGCTCGGAGGCTGCTGTGTTTTATGTGATCTGTGTGTATGACTTGTATGGCGGGCATACAAGTTTTTCTATGAGATCTGTGAGGATGACTTGTATGGCGGGCAAAGCTACCACTTGAGAAAAAAGAAAAAAAAAAAAAAAAAAAAAAAACCCAACAAAACAAAAAAAAAACCCAAAAACCAAAGCACTTTGTGTAGTTTTGTTTTTTGTTTTTGTTTTTTTTTTTTTTTTGGAAAAAAAAAACCTATGCTAAATAACAATAGATATTTCAAATACAGCGGAGATGTATTTAAAGTTTTCAAACATGCACTTTTTCTTGTTGTACCGTTACACAACAAAACACAATGTCAATGTCTGCTTAAGGGAAATAGAGTGTAAAACGAAAAGGTGGGGGCCAGGCATAGGCACGCTCAAGAAATATCGTGATATTCGGTATCAAATATTTATATCAGATGTATTTCCTGATTTACCTCTGGATTAAATGTTTAAACTCAGTCATGTCGCTTAACCAGTGACCTAGGTGCCATTTTAAATAAGACATTTAAAAACACTCCTTAGGTAATAAGAAAATGGAGGTCCCAGGGCTGCGGCCTAGCTAATGCCAGGCGGTAGAGGAGCTCCCGGGCACCCCGACCTCCCAACCAAGCGTCTCCATCTCGGAGGGAAACAGTTGGCCCGGGAAGGGGACAAGGGGCTGCCGATCCATCCCTAGGCGTTTGACTAAGCCGGCCTTTGGGGGGCGTTAGTTCGGTGCTCGACTCTGCGCCCCGGGCCAGGTGGCCGTGGCCTGGGCGGGACACGCGCGCCTCGCGTGGGCGCGTGGGGGGCTCGGTGAGCGGTGGCGGGGCCTGGAGGAGGAGGGAGACGTGGGGTCAGAGGGACCTGTGAGGGGACGGAGGTGCGAGGTGGGTGGGGAGGGAGGTGCGAGGTGGGTGGGGAGGGGGCACGTGAGGAGGAGGGGCGCGGGGAAGGGGGAGCATGGTGCGTAGACAACCCGGCGGGGCTGCTCGGCCTGGGGCGCCCTCTGTGGGCGGCTCCCACGCATTCCTGTCAGACAGCGCGGCCTGGGGTGCCTGATGAGGGCGCGCATGCGCGTCGACTCCAGCCCGGCGCGCGGGCCTGTCTGACCCTCACCTCAGGCGTGCGGCGCGGCCTGCGGACTGTTCTCCAGGCCTCTGTCACTCCCTCCCCCCACCCCCCGCTCATTTGTCATGCGTGCTCCCGCTTGTCTTCGTGGACCTCTGTGCCTCCGAAATAAGTATTCATTGTTTTTTGAAACAGGGGTCTGTAGCCTAGGCTAGCCCTGCCTGGCTTCTGTCTTCCACCTCTCAAGTGCTGGGATTACTTCTGTGAGCCACTCGCGTCTAAGTATGTTTTCAAATGTAAAAAAAAAAATTATAAGAACCCCACTATCCGATACTTTTATACAACAAGTAAAAGATCATAGAGAATAAGATACTAAGGTTGTCAGAAATACAGAAAGGTGTGTATTACTTCTACAAGCAACAAACCGTACAAAACAGATTTCAGTGTGGACTCTAAATACTTGAGGTGATATTACTTACAGAATTTTGCACTATATTACACGGTGAAACCTGTTTTTTGTGGTTGTAGACCAGTGAGACCTCTGCTGAGACTGGCCTTAAATTGATCCTCCTGCCTCCACCTTCCCAGGGCTAGACTATAAGCTTGTACCACTATGTGAGGCTCTGAAATAAGAGCTTTGTGACAAATTTAGGATATCTAAACCTAAAACTTTAATTAAAAAGTTACCACTTTACATCAAAATGTAACAAGGTTTATTTTAGGGACAATTTTTTAAAGTGATTTAAAATGATTTAAAATCATGAATGTTCCAAATTCACCATCTTTTAGAATCTTCAGCTCGAAAAAAAAAAATCAAAAATTTAAACTTAACAACGGAGGGAAATCAGTTGATTAAAATTGTTTTATTTGGAATTATTTTATAAGCTGATTGCTAGTGCATTCATTCCAAAATGAGTTTTTATTGGTCATCTTCTCTATGCCAGGAACTGTTCTAGGTTATTGAAACACGTTAAGAGAAAAAAATCCTTTTTTGCTTTCCAGAGAGAAAGATAAACAACTAAACACACAGTAACAATCACAGATGAGTGTTGTAAAGAAAGCTAAGGATACAAGACTGAGAGATGCACAATTTTAGACAAAGGGTTTCCCCCATTGGAGTGCATCAGAATTAAACTATAAATGTGATGGTTTTTTTCTGATCTACAGGTATCGGACTGTTGTAGTAGAACCAGGAAAACATTCTTGTTACTGTGTATGTGGGAGGTCGTTTTGTCCAGTGTAACATCTAAAGTTAGTTTTAATTTGTTGTTTGACTTTCTTTTAGAATAAAGAATTAGATCATACACGTCAGTATTACGATCTACTTACATTCTGACATAGCAGAGCTCTAGAAACATAACAGTTTGATGACTTTGACTTTATTAACCTTTTGTTGATTAAAATGTAGTTCTGAATCTAGACAGGAAACATTTTGCAACTTTTGGGACAATAAATACAGTGTTGATTAGCACAGTTTTTTTCAGATAACTTCTTTTTTTAAAAAAGGATTTATATATTTTATGTATATGAGTGCACTGTAGCTGTCTTCAGACACATCAGAAGAGGGCATCAGATCTCATTACAGACAGTTGTGAGCCACCATGTGGGTGCTGGAATTGAACTCAGGAAGTCTAGAAGAGCAGCCAGTGCTCTTAACCACTGAGCCGTCTCCCCAGGCCCCCAGAGCACTGTTTTCAATCTCTGAAATTATGTGCATAAATAGATTTAAAGATCTCCAAGTGTGTTTCTGAATGATTCCCTTATACTTTCTGTCCTACTTCTCTTGACTTCTGCTTATCATGTAGTCAAGTTGTTTCAGACATTTATAGAATATTTACTTGTTTTAGTTTTTGCTATTTCTTTTTGTTGGTGACTGGGTGGTTAAGAAATTGAGAACCACAGTATCAACTAACCAGACCTCTCAGAGCTCCCAGGGACTAAGCCACCAACTGTTGAAAGAGCATACATGGCCTGATCTTTGGCCCTGCTACATACATATGTAGCATAAGATTGCCTTGTCTTGTATCACAGGGAGGGGAGGTTCTTAGTCCTGTGGAACTTTGATGACCTAGAGAAGAGGGATGCTGGAGGGATGAGGTGGGAGTGGGAGGGTGGGTGGGTGAGTGAACACCCTTTTAGAGGCAAAGGGGAGGGATAGAGGAGGGGAGGGTGGGATGTTCGTGGAGGGAGGATTGGAAAATTGAAAGAAAGAAAGAAAGAAAGAAAGAAAGAAAGAGAGAAAGAGAGAGAAAGAGAGAGAGAAATTGAGAAAAACAAAAATAAATCAATATATGGGGTGGTGGGGTGGTGGACCAAATAACTAAAACAATGAAAAACCCACAATATTCTGGTACATACAAAGCATCCCAAGGTGTCTGCAGGATTTATCCTCCAGTGCATTTTATCAAGAGGTGCATCGAATCAAAGTAGCCTTTCTACCCAGATCACTCCTCATGGTTTGTTGTTGTTGTTGTTGTTGTTGTGTTTTTGTTTTTTGTCTTTATTAGAGAAGTCTCTAATACTGGTGACATATTCTCACTTGGTAATAGGCTTTTTGCCATGAGATGGTGCTCTTGTAGTTTTTAAAATTTTAATTTCTCTCCTGAGGACAAGTTTGTGGTGTATTGTTTATCATATAAAAATGGAAATGTAATTTTTGTTTTATGATTTGTTCATCTACTTTCATCCTTTGACCTACAAAACATTCATTATTCTTCAGAATTTAGAAAAACAAGATATAGTTTGATGTGCAGTGAGGTTGGATAATTGAAATAAAAAAGGAGCAAGGTATGCTTTTAATCATGGTGACGCCCACACTGAAGGCTGTACTAGAGTTTGCTGGGTGAGAAAGGGAAGTACATTCTAAACTTTGGTACAATTTTAAGAGAAAGACACGTGGGAAAACACATGAATGAACAGAGAATAGTGTGCTCCATTGTTAAGACATTTAGTAGTTTACAGAAGACAGAGTTCAAAGAATTGTCTATGATTATATTTAAGAAAGCATTCTAGAAAATTAATGATTTTGATGTACTTGTCTAGAAATTATATTTTAGATTCCTGTAAATGAATATAAACCACTTGTTTTGTGTCTTACAGATTTCAGATAAAGTCTGTTTTTCAACAATGCCAAAGTCAAACGATTGCTTTTTTCCCATGGATAATTTGTTTTTCAGTAGCCCAGATGAAACGGAAAAGTAAGTGTGCCTTAAAGAAAGTTTATCTAATGTATCATTTTCAGTTTTATAATTTTAAGGACTTTTAATTTTTCCCTCTGATAACTTAAAATAAATAAAAAGTGAGCACATTGATATTTCAGTTATAAAACTGAATTCTATGTTTTAGAAAACAGAATTTAGATATAATGGTAGAACTAAAGTTTATTATTTAAAATGTTATACTTTGAAAATAGACTTTGTTTTATTGGCTTCCATATCTGAATTGTCAGATTAAGGCCAAGATAAATATTAGAAGTAATGATCGAATAGCTCAGGCTGAGAAGGGAGACCAGGTGGGCCAATGCTGTGCTGGAGACCAGGTGTGACGCTCTTAGTGCAGGCAGGAAGCCGAGGGGGGATGAAGATTCGCACCAGAGGCCGGAGCAGCAGGGAGTGCACAGTCAGTCAGATGTTTGTCATGTGTGGATAGCTCTCTTCTAAATTTTGTGTGTTCTTTCTTTTGTATTATTCCATCTTATTAAAACATTTATTTTTTTTTTTTACTCATTCAAATATCAAATATTGTTTGGGTATTTAAACTATTTAAGCACTAGTTGATATTAAATAAATGCACATGAAAAAGCCATCAGTTAATAATTTGACTAATTCCCAAGTCAAAACATGTTCAAGGGAGATGACAGGCGCATATCTGCACAGTGAACTCTCAGAGGTGGGAAATGGTGAAGCTACAACAGTTCACAGTACTTTTAGGTGAGATTTCCTGAAGTATTAGATTCATAAAACAGAAGCAGTAAGACACAATCAGAAAAGTTAATTGTGGGTATATTGTTTTGTATGTTAAATATTTGAATAAGAATATTGGATGTGTTTATATTTTAAAAACTAAGGAATTATTGAGCATTTCTTGAACAACATATTTAAGTGTATGAAGCATTGTGCTAAGTCCTGCTGATGTAAGTAGGAATAAAGTCTGTAGGTGTTTACACTCCAGATGGATTATCAGGTTTATCTATTTCTGTATTTCTCTCCTTGTTTTTATCTATTACCTGTCTACATATACTTATTGCACAAGGGCCATGAGAAATATTATGGAGTCTATACAAAGAAAGAGAGAAGATAATCTTTGAGAACCTATGGAAATATCTTAGAAAGTGTAGGATTTGTTCTGGGTATTAAGTGAATGTAAAGCCTACTGCCTGAAACAGCACCTGGCATATGGTATCAATAAAAAGTATGAATTAATGAATGAATGAATAGTAGAACGTCCATATGTGAATATGGGAGTGAGGCAGGACAAAGGCTCAAGCAAACTAAAGGAAATATCTTGGAACAGACAGGAGAGGCACAGAATGTGTTCTCTACTTACTATTGTGTTAGTCATCATTCATTACCGTTGGGAAACACCTTGGTAATAATTTGTAAAACTGAAAGAGGCATTTGGAAGCTATGGCCTATTGGTCTATTGCTCTAGGACTTGTGGAAAGATAGTATACCCTGGTGACATGATAGAATAGAGTAAACTTCGCCTTGTGACAGGAGGACTACAAAGGGACAGGAAGAGGCTGGCATCTCAGCATTTCTTCAGATCCACATCTTAGTGAGCTAACTTACACCTATGGACTCTTCTTATCTATAAAAGTTTCATATTCTCCCAACCAGACCAAGTCTATAACATGTGGGCCTCTGTGGACATTACACTGATTAGTCTTGTCCACT
>JANHMN010000028.1:4851285-4875561 GCA_030674055.1 Rhabdomys pumilio | reverse complement strand
ACACACACACACACACACACACACACACACACACACACACACTCACGCACACTCACTCACACACATGACTGTGTTAAAGGCAAAAATCTGGTTTCATAACCTAAAAACCAAACTAAATTGAAAATAAAGAAATATTACACAGCTGAAGGCAAGATATAAAAATGATAGGAAAAACTGTCCCTTTGAGCATCAGTTATCAACCTGTTATCAGTTATCAAGGGGTTGCAAACCCTTTATGGGGGTTGAATGACCTTTTCACAGGGATCACCTAAGACCATAGGAAAACAGATATTTACATCACAATTCACAACAGTAGCAAAATTATAGTTTTGAAGCAGTAACAAAAATAATTTTATACTTGGGTGTCACCACAGCACAAGGAGCTGTACCACAGGGTCACAGCATTAGGTAGGTTGGGGACCCTCCCTCCATGCAGTTGGTTATAGACTTACTAGTGAACTTGTCTGCTTCCTAACTTCAAACTCAGAAAATGTTACTTCCTTTCCCTCCTCTTTCTAGTTCCTTTCTCACAACTGTGTAGATTATATGCATGGCTGCCTTTTCTCTCCCTAACTACAGTGAATCATCCTCAGATTACCTTCTGAATTCATCTACAAAACCAGGACCCTCCCTACAAAAGGGACTCTGCATTTTATAGTGACTTGATTACACAAACTACTGTTATGATTTATTTAGTGAGTCCCCCTACCTCAGCACTTAGCTGACTTTCATCAGTTTAATTGAATATCTGTTGCTGTGAATAAATTACTCTGAAGCTTACTGGCTTGAAACAACAGTAAACTTTGTTAGTTTTAATGGTTTTTATGTGTTAGGAACAAGTCAATTAGAAGCCTGAGCCTCTCATGAAAAAGCATAATTGGGGTTTCACAAAAGGCCACAATCAAAGTCACATTGTATATGGTTACCTAATACTTTCCAAGGATTCTTGGTTCACTTTTGTCAACTACTTATTTTTGTCTGTCAAGTTGGTGTTGACTGTTGGCAGGAGCCTTCAGTGCCTCTCCACATGGGCCTTTCCAGGGTTTTAAAATGTGTTTTCATGGTATGCTGACTAGCTCTCTATAGCATAATCTACCCAAGAATCCTTGTAGAAGGAAGAGTGTCTTCATGAGCTAAGCCTCAGAAGTTACCTACTTACAGTACTACATATTATAATGTATGTAGTGACACAGGTCAGATCTGGCTTCGTGATTCAGTTTGTAGATCATGAACAGCTGTGACTACCAGATGACAAGGACCATTGGAGTCAACTGGAGACAGGCTGCCACAGAAACAGATGAGTTTTAGGAAAATGTTAAATTATAGTTATGGTTATTTTTAAGAGAATAATTTTACACTAGTTTTTAAGCAAATGTTAGAAGCAGAAAACATGTTGTGGTTTATTTGTTTCAGATTATCTAGAACATGTGACAATGTACATGAATGTGACTATGCTAATGGAAGTTTAAACTTGAATTCTCATATTAGTCCAGTGAAACTTACCCAAACAAAAATAAGCAAAGAGAAATCATGGAACTGTAGCAATAGTAAGCAGAAACTTCAATATTCTACAAACAAATTCAAAGCAAATGATACCTTTCCTGTTTCTGGAATTGGAAAAGACATATTCAAAGCACCATCATTTTCTGCTGCATCTCAGCCTCATGACATTCAAGGTGATTTCTTATTCATTTGCCTATTCAGTTGCTTTTTTATGAAAATGCAAAGTAACTTGCATTTCTTAGCATAAAGAAGAATACAAAATAGAAAAAATAAGTTCTCTTGCCATGTGTAATTTATGCATTTCCTTATATGTTTTATTAATTTTTAGCTCTATTTTAACATTTTTTAACTTTATTGGAGCTGTTATATGGAAATCATTTCAAAAAAACCATATACTTATGTAGTTTGTTTTTTTGGGTTTTTTTTAGGCATAACTCCAAATGACTTAGGTTCCTTGAAGGCTGTCACAGAAATTCGTATCCTTTATTTTACAGTAGCCACTTGACATTTGTGAAATCATATATTTAAAGTATTTTGCTTCATTGTACTCTTGTGTGTTTATTTTGGGTAGCATTGAAAAAGATAGAAAAATAAGTCTTTAGGGTCATGTAAGAGATACACTATGAACGTCAGAGCTATTCCAAGTGTGGTCTGCAGGCTGTTCTAGCTTATGAATTGTTTTCAGGTTGTGATAATATAAACACAGAAATCAGATTTGTAGCTTGGAAGGACTTTGATATGTTGACTTACATATAAATACAGATCATTTCTTTTGGTAAAAATAGATATAAACCAAATAAGAGAATTCCAAGCAAATGCAGTTCTTTGTTGATTTGAGGACATTTTACTAACTAATATGAAACCTCATTTGAAGTTTATGAAAATCAAGTTTGTATACCTAGGCATTTCTAATGTGACTACTTGAATGTATTCAGAATATTCTTGTAGTAATACTCCTTTTACATCTGCAAAGAAGAAAATGATACTGAGCAGTGTCTTAGATATTTTTCTATTGTTGTGATAAAACACCACGACTAAAGCAATTTATGAAAAAAAGCATTTACTTTGGCTTATGGTTTCAGAGGGTGAAGAGTCCATCATGCAAGGGCAGAGTGGCAGCAAGCAGCAAGCATGTTGGCTGGAGCAGGTAGCTGAGAATTCACATCTTGATCTGCAAGTAGAAGGCAGAGAGCCTGAGAATAGCAGCAGTCTTAGAAGCCTCAAAGCCCAGTGACACAACTCTCCACACATCCTAATCCTTCCCAAACGGTTCCATAAACAGAGAATCTTGTAAAAAGCTGGGCTGGCATGGTAGCCTGTCATGGAGCTAGAGAGTGAAGATGGAGTCACCAGAGCAAGGTCACTAGCCAGATTAGGCTGAAACAGCAAGCTCTAGTTTTAGCAAGAAAGCCTGCCTCAGTATATGAAATAGAGAGCTACAGGAAGACCCTGAGGCCAACATCTGGGGTGCCACATACATATGCACACATATGTATTTGCACTAGTAGAAGAGGAACATAGGAAATAGTTCAGTAATAGGTAATCAACTATTGTCTGATTAGACCTAAATGCCCCCTCTCTAAGGACTAGCTTCTACAGTACCAGAAAGTACTACTCAAGTTTCCGAAAGAGGGAGGCATCCAATCATTAGCCATGATGCCTCTGAACCAAATCAACAGCCAGCGTGGTACGATAATCATGAGGGTGTAGCAGTGGCACGTGTACCTCGGAGCCATAACAGCTCCCTAATTGGACTTACAATCCACTCATAAGAGAGAAATCATGCTGCCACTGGAAACATAACTGACTGCTCAGTGCTAGTGAAATCATGGATCTTAGAGGAGAACCTACAACTGTCACTTCCCTAAGCCAGCAGAATCCCTGACAACATTCTAAACATTTGTCCTTTCACCTACAGATAAGTGTAGTTTTCACCCTTAACAAGGAAACATCTTTGTAGTAGACAGAGTTCATTACAGAAAACCACAACCAATCAAAATGCAGAGTAGTGGAGTTCAATCCCAATGGGTACACTATAAAAACACTCCCACACCTAAGGTTCAAAAAACATTGCAAAAGAGGAGACATAGACTGTAAGAGTCAGAGGATCAGGGTGTTTGCCATGCGAGTTTGTCTCCTAGTAAAATTGTAAAGTCTATGCATAAAGTTTGGGCAACATGACTACCCAAACATGAGCTGAACAAGGATGATATCAGTGAGCATGTCACAGTGGATGAGGAAAAGCCCAGGAGGCCTCAACCCTACAGAAAGAACTATAGGCAACTGAAGAAAGCTGGGAGCAGGAGAGTTGGTCTTCCCCAGGGAGGAGACACCAAATGGTTCGCCTATGCCAAACAGTCAGTCCCAAAAACACACATTATATGGACTGAGTAGGATATATTTTAGAATATAATATGTATATTATACATTATATAATAATATAATAAGTATATATAATATATAACATATATTATATGATATGTGTATTATATTCCTAAATATATGCATGTAAGAACAATTAGTAAAGAGATCATGAATTTGAAGGGGGCAGGAAGAAGTATATGAGGAGTTGGAGGGAGAAGAAGGAAGAATTATATCTCAAAAACATAATTGAGAATAGTGTCTGGCTATGTGTATGATAGAATGTTCTTTTGTTGGAAGCATTTTGATAGTTTAATGCTATCCTTTGAAGATTTCTCAGGATTTTTCATGTTATAGTAGCACACTGATATGGTTCTATTGTTTAGAAGTCATTGTTAAGACTACTGTCTATAGTTGTTTGCATTGGCTTATTTTTTTTTTAACAATTTAATATTTCCAAATCCACTGATCCTCTGTCCTTTGTTATTTAAAAGTATGTGTTCAGAGTAAAAGACAGAAGAGTTTGTGGATTGCTAGGACACATATGTAACCAAGGTCTTTTTTACTGGTGCTCTAGTTCCTAAGTAATGACTCTGAGACTTAATTATATATGAATAAATGCCTAGGTTATAAGCGTGGGCCTGTTCTTGACTAGCTTGTAACTTATATAACCCATTTATTCTATTTTATGTGTGCCACAGGTTGGTCATCTCTCCTCAGTTTCATATGTCTGTCTCCTCAGAGTCTGAGCAAATCTCTAGCATATTACTATCAGAGTCCCCCCTCTGCTGGAACTCCCACCTTCTATTTCCTGCCTTTTGCTAATAGGCCATTAGTTTTTTTATTGACTGGTGATGCTTCCATACAATATACAAGAGATTCTCTCTACATCTTCTCTTTTTAGTCTAATAAAAGGCTCTTCCTCTAACATCAATAAACTATATACAATAAAAACATGGAAACTATCAGGTAAGAATTACATTCACAACGTCCAGTAACATATGCTCTTGGCATCTTTGGAGAAAATACTCCCTATGGCACGTGGCATACACAGAATAAAATAAACCGGATATATAAGTTACAAGACAGTCAGGGAACAAGCCCGAGCTTATGGCCTAGGCATTTATTCATAAATAGTTAAGTCTCAGAGTAGATCTTTTGGGGAACTTGGGCAGAGGTAGAAAAGAGTGTGGTTACAGATGGAGTCCATAGTGTTAGGCATGTAATCTAAATTTGGCTAAAAAATCCAAGTTTAGTACAGAAGATTCAGGTACTAGGAAAGCCCTGAGTGAAAGGCATGAACCAACATCTCCTGGATCAGTTTCCTAACCAGGTAGGAGACTAAATCCCTTTAAGAGAGAGCTAGTGAGGAACCAGAGTCTCAGCACATGCCAGCAGTCAAAAAGACTTCCCAGAGCTGAGTCTGATAGGGTCAGCTCCCAGCAGGTGCCCACTGGCATGATGAGGCTCAGCTTTCATAGAAGGACAAACAGCAGCTCCAGCCCAAAAACTGGCAGCATACTAGCCTGAGCCAAGGGGGCCAGAGCTAGCCACCATAAACATGTGCTGGCCTAAGGAGCCTGCTGATGCACAGAAACCCGGAAGAACGTCTGCCTCTTCAGAGTCTGGGCAAGTCTCTCATGTATCACTATTTCCCAGAGTTCCACTCTCTGCCGGAACTCCCACCTTCTATTTCCTGCCTTTTGTTAATACACAGGTTTTTATTGACAGGAGATGCTTCCACACAGTACATAAGAGATTCTCTCTACACATGTCTGCAGATTCTTCCTTAGTAGTTGACTCTAATTAGATTCTCGGGACACCACCAACTCTTGGCTGCAGAGCTGCAGTCTGCAGTTGTGACGACATCCTCCAGGGTAACAGATAAGACACTGTTGAAAGCTTGTGGAACAAAAGACAAATTTGGTTTTGAGTGTTCAGTGTTGATAGTCAATGCATCTACTGGCTGAGGTTTATTGTGCACTGGGAGACTGAATCTATGTCTACTCTGTATCAAAGATTCATTTTTGTGAATATAAATTTATGTAGAACTATCTAATGAGAGAAAAGCCAGCATGAAAGGCCTCTCCTAGACTTGTTATAAATAAATATTTTATATGGAAAACATTCCTTGAGGGAAACTGTTATTCTTTCAAAAGCTGATTAACTGACAAAGTCTAAATTTTATTTTTATTTTGTCATATATATATTTTCATGTACATGTTTCAAATATGTTTTTAAAGTTTTATTTTCATTTGTGTGCATATGTGTGCCTGTTTGTCTGTATATATTATGACAATATTATGACATGCTGAAAGTAAAATGAAGTAATAATTTAGACATTAACTATATGGTTTAATAAGTGCAAACCTAAGTTAGGCACTGTTGTGAGTTTCTGGAATGTACCAATTAAGAAAAGAGTGAATCCTTGTCCTTGAGTTACTGCTCTTGCAATGGAACATAGGGGTGAATTAGATCTGAATAACTGTAAGAAAATGTAAAGGAGAATGAAATCGGGACTGTTGGAATTGCAGGTTCAAGATATTGAATTTAATTTAAAAAAAAAAAAAAACAGGGAAGGCCTTCTTAATACGGTGAGACCTAAGCAATAAGGTGAAAGAAAAGGAAATTGGAGAGGACAATGAAGCAGAAAGGCTGAGGAAAGATGTCATGGCAGGTACATAGCCAATGTTTCTGAATACCGGAGTCCATTATAACTAGAGGAGAAGAGTATGAGGTTAAAGGTCAGAGGAGATTGAAGGGAAAGAGTTGGGAAATAGAATGTAGGGCCTTGTAGCCATTTTCTGGGAGAGAAAGGGGGAAATTTAGACAAAAAAGTCATATAAATCGAATGTATAAGTTTTAAAAGCATTACTACAACAACCCTTGAGTACTTAAGTACCTTATAAAATAGGTGTTAGACAACTGTGCTTTCAAATATATTTTTACATTTTTAATGTACTTTCATTTGTATGTGTGTGCCTGTATATGTACTACCTGCATGCAGGAGTTCATAGAGACCAAAAGAGGGTAGTGGGTCACTGGAACTAGATCACAGGTGTTTGTGAGCTGCCTGCTGATGATGCTTGGACAGAAATTGGATTCTGTGAAAGAAAACAAGTACTCTTAACTACTAAACCATCTTTCTACCCTCTAAAAACCTCTAAAGGTCTCAGTGATAGAAATTCATTCTTTTTTGTAAATTTCTAGATCTAGTAATACATTTTGCATATAGTGGTTATGAAAGTAGGTGATCATTTGCAACTTCATAAGAAGATTGCCATTAAAAATCCCTGAGTCTGGCAGCAAAGTCCCACCTTAGAGCAGTAGCTTGCAACCTTCCTAATGCTGGACACTTAAATACAGTTCCTTCTGTTGTGGAGACTCTCAACTGTAAAACTGTTTTGTTGCCACTCATGTCTGTAATTTTGCTTCTGTTTTGAATCATAATGTAACTATCTGTGTTTTCCAATGTTCTTGGGCAACCTTATGAAGGGGTCTTTGGGTGCCCCATCCCTGAAGGGGTCATGACCTACATGTTGAGAACCATTGCTGTAGAGAATGGGATAATTAATTATTCCTTATATCTTTTTACTATCTTGAAACATTCTCAGAGGATAAGGGTGATCCAAGTTCATCTTATTAAGCAAATATGCTGATGATTACAATTAAACAAAACAAATAATACAAAAAATGAAGGGATTCAGGATTAACTGACCAGAAATAAACCTCTGCTAATGAAATGCAGCCCAAAATCAGCAACTAATAAGTGAAAATTTGAGCACTAAAGAAAATATAAAAATCAAGTGTTTTAGTCAAGACAAGAAAAGAACAAACTAAAAATGGTTCTGATCAGCATGTCTCCATATATTCAGATCTCCTTCATTCTATTTAACTCTCAAGTTACATCCTGTACAATCCTTTGTTTTCCCACAGGGATTTTACAAGTTCTTTTTAGAATAGGGAGTAGAGTAGAATAATAATAGCAGAGTAGAATAATTTCAATTTTTTATTTTTAAAAAAATTTTATTTGTTATGAGTGTTTTGCCTGTATGTTGTATCATATGTAAACCTTGTGCCTAAAGAGGTCAGGAGAGGGTATCAGATCCCATGTAACTTGAGCCACCATGTGGGTACTAGGAATCAAACCCAGGTTCTCTGCAAGAACATATACGCTCAACTGCTTAGCCATCTCTTCAACTCCTTTCCTTTAATTCTTAAGATGCTAAAATAGCCTTGTTATTAGATACTATGAGAGTCAATAGCACCAAACTGAATTTTTAAATTAAAAGTAAACATTTTTAATTCTGAAATATTTAACTCCTTAATGTTATTCCAAGCTGCAAAATTTAGAAGTATATTCAAAGAATTCCCTTACTTCAACTATATACAGTCCAAAGCCTTTGATGATGTAAGTACCTTACACTTGTTTAATTATCTTCCTCTTCTCACTTGCTGTGGTCTTGTATGTCTTAAGAGATTTGAAAATACTTAAGTGAGTGCATATGAGTCATAGAGGGGGATTGGTTTGTATTTATTAAATTTATAAGAATCTCACTGAAGGGTGAAGGAATGACTTTGTCTTAGGTCCGACATCTCATTTTGACAAAATAGTATGATATGAGAAAATGTGGTGTTCTTGAGGCTGAGACATCTAGAGCAGGACTACATATAGGAATCATAGAGGTCAATGTGCTTGCAGCAACTCCTACTCTTCTTAAAATACATTTTCTAGAAAATTGAGAATGTGTATAAAAATTCATATATTAATAATTGGTTCAATTTTATCTCAGCTTCTTTACACAGATAGAAATTTTGTGATTTGTGCCCCCACTGGTTCTGGGAAAACTGTAGTGTTTGAGCTAGCAATAACAAGATTATTAATGGAAGTACCATTGCCATGGCTGAACATGAAAATTGTTTACAGTAAGTATATATTGTAAAAATTATGATTAGGTATAATCAAAGATTGAAGTTAATTCTGGGCATAGATATTATTTGGTAGCTCATACCTTAAAACATCAATTTATTTAGTTGTGATGCTGTAACTAAACCTGTAGATAGCACTTTACCATTGAGCACTACTAGCCGGCAAATTCTCCCAACACCCTTGCTTTTTCCTGTGTGTATGTGGTGCTAGACATTGAGCTCCACACATGCTCAGTAAGAGCTCTACCACTGAACTATAACTCCAACCCTCTGTACATTTTAATAAAGACACACCACAATTGGTTTCATCTCTTACATTAAATTTGAAACATTTTTCTAGAATTGTATGTAAAAATATTATTTGAATCAAAGACTTGAACTTTGCATTTATTAAAAGAGGTTAGTTAAAATGAACAAATAATCATATATTTTACAATTTTAGAAATTTACATAGAAACATCTATTCTTCTTTTTGGGTATGTATTTTGTAAATGTCCCCAAAATAGTATATGTACACAATTTAAAGAAATAACTAATCACAAAGGTTTCTCATGAAAAGCATTAATCACAATTTAACAGTCTGGCAAGCCAAAGACACGTAAGATTCTGCACAGAGCCTTACCAACCTAAGACATAAGTGCCTTGCTTATGATAATGCATATTCCACAAAGGGTAAGGAAGGCTTTCTTGTCAGAACGACATAAGACAGGCTCAGTCTGGTTTATGCAATAAAAAGGGGGAGATGTGGAGAGCTTTTGGAGCTGCCTGTCAGGAATCTGACATAGGCCAAGGACAAGGGAATGGACTGCAGGCAGGAATCTGACATTGGGCTGGAACAAAGAAGTAATTTCAGGCAGGAATCTAAATCTTAAGCTAGAACAAAGAAGTAGGCTTCAGGCATGAAAATGACTTTGGACTAGGACAGGGAAGTAGGCTCAGATATTTTGGTCATCCTGATAAG
The DNA here is from genome assembly GCA_030674055.1 of Rhabdomys pumilio. NCBI lineage: Eukaryota > Metazoa > Chordata > Mammalia > Rodentia > Muridae > Rhabdomys > Rhabdomys pumilio. The sequence continues at coordinate 4,865,807 of JANHMN010000028.1, read as the reverse complement.
TCCTTAGAAATAGTGATCACAGGAGTGATCATGGGACTCTGTTTATTGTTGTACATGTTTTTTAATTATCTGGGTTTATTGTCTTCCTTGTTCTGGACTATTTGCATCTATTGTACTGCTAGACCCTCAACCTAGAGCTGACCTTAATACTTACATGTAATTTAAACAGTATAAAGGCAAAAAAGGAGGAGGAGAGATGAGATAAGGGATTAATGGGTGGGAGGAATGGGGAAAGGAGTGGCATCTGAAATGTAAATAAATAAAATATCAAAAAAAGAGAAAAACAACAACAAAAAAGAAAAGCAGTAATCACTTGCTCCATTGTTCCCTGTTTTTAGATTGCCTGAGCAATCACTTCTGTTTCAATTTTTTATTCTTCTTGGTGATTACTTTTATAGCTTACTAAGTTTGTATTGTTAGTTTTTACTTTATTAATATTAAACAGCAATAAATGTGTGTTTTAGCTTAATTTTATTAGCTAGACTTTAAGAAAACATTTTAAAATTACATTGGTGTTCAAAATAAATATATTTATTTTAGTGGCACCAATAAAAGCCCTTTGTAGTCAGCGGTTTGATGACTGGAAAGAAAAATTTGGACCATTGGGCTTGAATTGTAAAGAACTTACTGGAGACACAGTAACGGATGACCTGTTTGAGATTCAGCATGCCAATATAATTATGACGACTCCAGTAAGTATTATTTATGTTTCATTACTTACTTGAAAATATTTATCTTCATTAAGAAAAATTATTAAAAGGAAATACAAAACATAAGCATGTATTTTAATATAAACAAACTACCATAAAAGCACTAGTATTCAGGAAATGGAGCAAATATCCATAAATAAAAAGGTGAAGGGGAAGAGAAATGAAGTCATGTGTGAACAGTGAGTAAAACAAACCAATTTGTAAGTGTGGATAATTTATAGTCATATTTATCCCTTGTATTCATTTGTCCAAGTATGTATTATAGAAGGAGTACCTTGATAGGGCTTAACAAGGCATAATTAGCAGCCTAGAGAGAAGGCTCAGTGCTCCAGAGCACTGCAGCTCTTCCAGAGGACCTGAGTTTGAATCCCAGCACTGACATGGTGGTTCACACCACCGGTATCTTCAGTCTCAGGATGTCTGATGTCCTTTTCTGGTTTTCACTGGCAAGCATGCATATGTGACATAAACATCTGTTCAAGCACAATACCTACACACATAAAATAATATATGAAAAGAGTGTGACTTGTGGTTAAATACATAAATATATGGTTACATAATTTTCAAAGACTTCAGACCTCTTGTTTTAAGACTTTTAAAATCATTCAAGTAATTTTTAATTCTCATCTCTTTGGGGAGATTTTAAAGACTCAACCAAAATATTGGTTGCCCTTGGTTTGTAAGATGTCTGATAAAATTTATCAGTGTCTTAATAAGTACCTTAAATACTTACAGGTTCTTGTTGGATTAAAGTGCTTGTATTCTTTTCTACAGGAGAAGTGGGACAGTATGACTAGGAAGTGGAGAGACAACTCTTTGATCCAGCTGGTGCGACTCTTTCTCATTGATGAGGTAGTAAACACATTCACTTTCAGAGATAGACATAGATGATATTTTAAAAGGATAGAATGAAAAGACGTTTTAGTAAAATAATGTATTTAGTCCCTTAAAATGGAAAATGCTTATTTTTTTCAAGGAAAAGTATTAATATTATTGCATATTTTAATTGATTAAAATAAAGTTTTAGTTTTATACCTAATGATTCTCTCTTTATTTCTTGCTAAGGTGCATGTTATTAAAGATGAAAACCGTGGTCCAACTCTTGAGGTCGTAGTAAGCAGAATGAAAACTGTGCAGTCTTTATCCAGGGCCTTAGAAAACGCCAGCCCTGCTCCAGTGAGATTTGTAGCTGTATCGGCAACAATTCCCAATGCTGAGGATGTAAGTCAGAAGCTTCACGTGCTTCACGTTTTATTATTTGTGGAATAGTTTGTCAATTTGATCTCAGAGAAGATGATATTTTCTCTTGGTCACTTAATAAGTTTAGTAGGAAAGTGTATGTAGAAAGTTAGTGCCAGATTTCATTGAAGTAATAAAGTTACAGCCATAAAATTTGGTAAAATTTAATAAAATATTTTCAGTACAAATCTGTTATTTGCTTTTATCTGAAATTCATGGTTTTACCTAATTCAGGCACCTTATAACTTGGTTAGTAATGTGTCATGTATGATTTGACAGAATAAGGTATGTCCAACTCTCATGAGAGCAGACAGGAAAGAGAGGCTGCTTAAGAGAGCATACTGAGAGAAAAGGGAGGCAGTTTTTCCAGGAGAATTTTACAGAGGCAAGTTGCAGAAGACAGAACGAGCCAGAGAATGAGCCAGAAGATTAAAACATGCACCTTAGCAGGAAATCAAGAGAGAATCATTAAGTATAAAACTAAAACTTTATTTAAACAATTAAAATAAACAACAATATTAATACTTTTTTCTTGAAAAAATAAGCATTTTCCATTTTAGGGAACTAAATACATTATTTTACTGCCAAAGTTATTTTGAGGCCAAGCAGAGCAAATCAGACATGGTGAGAGATAAACCAGGTTGAATCAGTCAGGTTGAAGAGGAGTTTGAGCCAGAACAGCTGAGTTGACCAGCCAGAGTTCAGAAAGAACTAGGAGGGGATGAGCTTATACAGCAGTAAGTCTCATAGGCTAAAGTCATTCTAAGCCTAGATTAGATTGTATGGGGGGTAGCAGCTCCCAGTACGAGGCCTAGGTTAGCAGACAGAGGCAATAAGTTACAGAAAGAACTAACAAAAAAAAATTAAATAAATAAAAGAATAAAAGATAATAGTTGTTCGCACTATTATACTTTCTATAATCATGCATGACTTTTTCTTTAATTCCTAAGCAAACTTTTCATTGTATTATATGTATATTATATGTTTCGCATGCATGTATGTTTGTACATGCTTGGTGCTGTCAGAGGCCAGTAGAAGGTGTTGGATCCTCTGGAACTGGAGTTACAGATGCTTGTGAGCTGCCATGTGGGTGCTGGGAGTTGAAGGTAGATTCTCTAGAAGAGCAGCTGGTGCTTTTAACCTGTGAACCATCTCTCCAGGCTCTTAGGCAAACTTCTTGTAAGCATATGTATATATTTTTTCTTACTTTTTCTCACTCCTATTTACTTCCCAGCCTGTTATGGTTTTGGTAATACTTAGAAATTATTGTAAATAGTTGCTATATTTTCTCTTCCAATGGCAAATTTTGTTCTTATCTTTAAATTTCTTATTCTTAGAATTGCGACTGGTTTTATTCATGGTCAAGAACAATATAGAATGTTTATTATTTTAAATGGGAAGATAGGTTATAGAGGGCACACAGACAAGCACCAGAGAAACCAGAAAAAGTCAAACTCATGGATTATCTCTTAAAGGAGTGATGCTTAGGTATTTTTCTTGGAATGCTGGGGAAGAATGTATTTATAACCTGGTGATCCTTTACTATCTGTAGAGTCGGGCTCTACCCATATCTCCCAGAATTTGTTTTCCTTTCTTAGACCCTTTCCACCTAAATCTTGAGGATTAGCTCTAGGCCATAAAAACCTATCCTTATGAGTGAGGTCACTTGTGCTTTACAACAGCCTAAGTGACTTCTGTGTTATCTTAGGCCAGGCCTGTCCTGACACCCACAGAGACATTATGTTTACCTCAGTCATTCTCCCTAGATTCTAAATCTCGGGCAGTGTTTTCTGAGTCAACAGTACCCCTCTTTGTGAAAGAAGCCAGTTATCCTTTGTAAAGAATTTTAGTGTAGACATGTCTTAAATTTGCTGTTTGTGGGGATCCTACAGGAGTCCATGCTGGCAGTGATCCACCAAGGTGAGAATGAGAGCCCACTTGACACTGACTTCATCCACTTGGATTGGACCTGAGGAGTCTAATGCTAGGCGGTTCATTGTCAGCGTATGTAAAACACAGTGCAACCTCTTGCCACAGAATCAGTAACTGATCAGTAATTCTAATACTGAGTCTGAAATGTGCTTTTGGCACTGCCATCTCTCAAGAGTTTATTTGGAGTCTGGAGAAATGAGTCAGAGGTTAAGAGCACTTGCTGATCTTCCAAGGACCACAGTTCAGTCGCTGCACCCATGTCAGGACCCTCACAACTGCTGTAACTCCAGGTCCAAGGGATCTGATGCACTCTTCTGGCCCCTCGGGTTTCCACACATGCTTACACACACAAACACACACACACACACACACGCACAAATGGGTATTTTTAAAAAGCTTATTTGTTGTTTGATTAAAAGACCAACATAAGACAGTCATGGGTTTGGTACCGTGTTGCTAATGTTTAGGGACATACAAAGGTTTCAGTCATTTTCAGGAATCTGAACAGTAACTGGGACTTATGGTGCCACAGGAACTTTGATTTTTTATGATCAACGTGATTTTAATTTTAGTTTGGGCTCTTATGAGGCAATGTAAAACAAAATATTAATGACTAGTCAGCACTCTACCATATGAAAAAACTTACAGTCTTGAAACACTGGTATTGGTAGCATTTACTGATGTAATGTTAGTGAAATATATAATGTTGAAAAAAGATGATTTGATTAAATACTTTTAGACTTTGACTTTAAAGTGATCTGCAATTGTGTTATTTTAGCTATAGAACTTTCTGGAAAAAAAGTGTAATGTACATGCTTCTGTTTTTCTCAGATTGCAGATTGGCTTTCAGATGGTGAAAGACCTGCCATATGTCTGAAAATGGATGAGAGCCATAGACCTGTGAAACTTCAGAAAGTGGTCCTGGGTTTTCCCTGTAGTAGTAACCAAACTGAATTTAAGTTTGATTTGACCCTCAACTATAAAGTGTACAGTGTTATACGGACATACTCCAATCAGAAGCCCACACTTGTGGTACGGATTCTTAGTTGCTGGTTTTGGGAGTGATGTTCAGTTTTTAACCTGATTGATATATAATTCTCTGATGTGTTTTCAGTTTTGTGCAACAAGAAAAGGTGTGCAGCAGGCTGCTTCTGTTCTTGTGAAGGATGCTAAGTTTGTCATCACCGTGGAGCAGAAACTACGGTGTGTGCGAAAGGGGAGGACTTTTGGGGATCACATAGGCGAAATGAGATCGTGGCTCATCCCTTAACCTTATCCTCAGACCTAGGTTTCTTATGTGTACAGTAAAAATAATAGTGGCTTTACATGTTGAGTGAGAAAATGTAAAAGTGGAATTAAAAACAGAAGTGTAGGTGTAGGTGAAAGAGGACCTGAGTAGTTGTAAATAAGTCGGAGCCTCTGCTCTCTGGGAGCGAACAGAGTGGTCAGGTTGTGCTGTCACCTTTAGTCAGAATAAGAAGTGACACCAAATGTGTCTCCTCGCTCACAGGCTAATGGCAGTTTGGAAGGCGTGGGGGGTCTTTGTGCTGTAGGAGGTTTGTTTGCATAGACTCTGTGTCTTCTCACGCAAATCCTTACTCCTGTGCTTTTAGCTGGACGTATCCCTGAGAGACAGAGATATATATACAGGCTGCGGCTCCCTTAGAGCCAGGACACATACCACCCCACCCACATTCCCAACCCCCTGCTGCACTCTGTGCAGTTGTTTGTTTCACACAGTCATTTTCTTGAACAGAAGCATGTGCGGTGCTTTATTTCCTCTTCCCATTTCCTCTTTTTAACCTCATAACTCAAAGAAAGTTTCTTCTTCACTCTTCCCACCACTTTTTTTTATCCTTATCATTTTATAATTTCAATTTAGTGTAACATTAAAGACAGATTTAAATTCTAGCACTCCACGTTTACCACCTATGTGCCATCAGGCATGGTATTTCTCCCAACTTCAAATTATGTGACCTTCTCTTTCTTTCTTGTTTGCATTTATTTCTTTTCAGCACTATAGATGAAACTTGGGCCTTATTATGTAGGCAGTCAGGCTGTCCTGTTCCATGCTCAGCCTTCCAGCTTCAATTGTTGGTTTTACTTTTCTTTGAAATAGGGTCTTGCTGTATAACAGCTGCAGCTGACCTCAACTTTGCAGTCTTGCCTCAGCCTCCTGAATGCTGGGATTACAGGAGAGCACCAGCATACTTAGCATCAACTGTCTTCAATATCTTAACCAGTCTCAATATATGAGAATAAACGAACTTGTCACAACAATGGGATAATTACACAAGGCAACATCTCTACAGTCCCCGTGTGCAGCACAGCTAATGTTATTAGTGACAAGACATGTCATTTTGCCTTAAAGAAAATTGTGACTATGAGAAAATTATACCTCATAGTTTCATAGCTGCAATAAAGACATAGAAAACAACAGTGGGGTTTCTTAGATATACTTAAGACCACCCACAATTCCCTTTTAAAATTATCAAAACTCTTCCATAAATTCCTCCTCTTCTTAAGCTTGTTTTTGTTTGTTTGTTTACATAAAGAAAATGTCCTTATGAATATATGCCAATGGCAGGAAGAAGTACAGAACACAATAAAAAGTTATGCCTATTTTGTTTGTTTGTCTCACTTACCAATGATGTAGTAGAGTTTTAAACGTTGTCCTTCTTCCATGTCTGTGACACTAGGAACCGAGGAAGGGCTCTGTGTGTGGAAGGCAGGCGCTCCACCGCTGACCTGCCCCAGCCCCATCTTTGCTTCCGTTTGGCAGCACCAGCACAGCTTGTCCCTCAGTCCTTCTGCCTCCCTCTCCGTGAGGTCACCAAGGCAGGCTTGAAACTTTGTGTTTCTTACAAACATTATTAGGCAAATTATGGGGTTGGTTTCTTGTTCTGACCCAATGCACATAATAAGTATTTGTATTGTTTTTTTTTCCCTAAATTTTTGGGGAAATTTAGAAATGAGCTTTAATATTACAGCTGATACAGTCCGAATTGGAAAGCTAAGCATTCCATGCTGCCCCATTGGCATATATTAGTAAGGGCATTTCATACAGTGAGTGCCCTTTGCTTCCCTCCGCCTCCCACACTCCTTCCCTGCTTTACTCCACTTCCCCTTGAGATAGTCCCTGCTTTAAGGATAGCTTTCAGCGCCTCCTCCTGCTACAGATGCACCCTGGCTGCCACTACCCAGGGATTCCCATACTATTGGAAGCTGCCAGGACAGTATATGAAGGTTATTCTTTAATAAAACTTGTCAGAGCTTAGGGATTTTTGTTTGCTTTGTTTTTTAAAAGATAGCTTTCAGATGATAGTGTTGTTAAAATCTCTTTTTAAAATAATAAACTATTTCAGAATTTCCTGATGTTATGGAGAATAACATTTATTTTATATTTTAATAGGTTGCAGAAGGCTGCATATTCTATAAGGGATTCAAAGCTAAAAGGTAGGTTTAAAGACATGTTTCCTTTTTTGGTTCTGGAAACTGAACCTGGAGCCTTGGGCGTGCCTAGTCAAACGTCAAACCCTCTACCATGGAGCCACACCTCCAGGCTAGAGACTACTTTTGAATAGCCTGTTAAATACAGACAGAAGGGATCAATACTGCTGACATGGTAGCACTGGCTGACAGGTAATGTGTTCCTACTATAGATTCCTTGGTATATGGTGTTGGTTACCATCATGCTGGAATGGAGCTGTCAGATAGAAAACTGGTTGAAGGGTTGTTTACTTCTGGAGATCTGCCAGTTCTTTGTAAGTAAAACATATTTCTTATAGATATTAAAATATTTTGAAAATAGTTTTAAGAGAAAAAAGCTTACATATTCTAATTAATTTCTCCCAAGAACTTAAAAATAACTGTGCATGTGTACTACAGTTAATTTTTTGGGAAGGTTTAATTCTTTATTATTTTATTGAACATAGGGTAATTTGAAAAGAACTTATTAGCTATTTTGTTTTTAAGATACATTATTATTTTATATTACAAAGTCTTCTATACCTTTTCCTAATTTTCTTAGGGTTTTTAGTCCATTTTTACCAGTATATGTTTTATAAGCAAATATCTTCCCAGGACAATAAAGTTATAAGGCTTGATTATTATTCAATCTGCTATCTGATAGTTACTACCAGTACTCTAGCTATGGGGGTGAACTTGCCGGCTCACCTGGTCGTTATAAAGTCTACCATGCACTACACCGGAGGTGTGTTTGAAGAGTACAGCGAGACCGACATCCTGCAGATGATTGGGAGAGCTGGCAGACCCCAGGTGAGGGACAGTAGTTCTCTTTTCCTATTTTTTTTTATAACATTCTAAATATAGCAAAGAAGGGGGGTTGTGTGGTTTTAATTTGCATTTCAAATTTAGATTAGATTGAAAAATAATATAATTTAAGAATCAGCTTTACTGGCAGAATAAACATAAAAAGATCACTAGCTGGGATATATACACTTTACATTTCAGCTTTGTCTAAGCTGCCCTCTGTGAATGAGGGTAGTGTTAAAGGAATTTTAAAGGACCTTTTGATCTTATTTTTTTATTTGAATAAAGATGATTTGTAATTTTTATGCTTATTTTAGAAACTGGATCTATGTAGCCGAGGCTGAACTTGCCATCTTTCTGTTTTTGCCTCTTAAATACTAAGATTACAGGCATCAGCAACGTTCAGGTAGTCAGGGCATTTTGGACAGGCACTCTTTCATTGTGAAGGGATGTTGTGCACTACAGAACATGTAACATTCCAGGGCTGTACAATTAAATGTTATAATTAGAAGTCAATCTATATTTATGTCAAAATGTGTCTGACAGATGTTTGAATGAGGAAGCCATTCATATAGATACTAAGAACATCCTGGAAGAAAATCATTTTCTAAGTAAAAAAAACTTACGTTATGCAAGGTTTTAATTTTAGGGGATAAGTTAAATATATCAAATTATGTGGTATTAGTTAGGGTTATTATTGCTGTGATGAAACACCATTTCGATCAAAAGCAAGTTGGGGAGGAAAGGATTTATTTGGCTTACACTTCCACATCTGTCTATCATTAATGGAAGTCAAGACGTGAACTCAAGCAGAACAGGAACCTGGAGGCAGGAGCTGATGCAGAGGCCATGGAGGTTGCTCAGCTTGCTTTCTTATAGAGCCCAGAACCATAGCCCAGGATGGCTTCACACACAATGGGCTGGGTCCTCCCCCATCAGTTACTACAGGCTTACCTGTAGTCCTGGTTTTTTTTTTTTTCATTTTATTTTTGTTTTCTTGTTTACTTCAGTAGTTGGGGGATGAAAGAGAACTTATCTGCTAGTATACCTTTAATTGTGATGTTATGTACTCTTTTTTAAAAATTACCTTTAGTCTTTTTTACAGTCCAGTCTTATCCAGTCCAACCTCTGACAGTTCCTCATTCCATTTCTTAAGTGAGATTCCCTCCTCTCAGATGACTTTAGCTTGTCAACATATATAAAAACTACATTAAACTTAAATTTTTAATTCAGTTTACAAAGATTTATTTTGACTTTAACATTCTCAAAATTAAGTTATATTGAAACAAAAGTTATATTTACAAATTTATGTAGGAGATTTTTTAAAATACTTTTTGTTAATATTAAAATTCAGAAGCAGATTTTTGTCCTTTCCATTCAGTGTGAAATGGAAGTTCTGAGGAAAAGGCTCTGCCTATGTGTGCTCTACCCTTTCCAGTTTCTGTGCTCTGCCTATGTGTGCTCTACCTTTCCAGTCTCTGTGCTCTGCCTGTGTGTGCGCTCTACCCTTTCCAACCTCTGTGCTCTGCCTATGTGTGCTCTACCTTCCCAATCTCTGTGCTCTGTTGCAGTTTGACACCACAGCCACTGCAGTCATTATGACTCGATTAAGTACCAGAGAGAAGTATGTGCAGATGATAACTTGTAACGACACTGTAGAAAGCAGGTAACAGAGCAGTTCCAAAAGAAAATTAAACTAAATGACTTGTTTCTCCTTTAATGTATGGAAAGGAAATTTGGTTTGGGGGTTTCCTAAGGCCATTTTCTTGAAATAGTGTAACAATTTAAGTATAAAACTTAAGTAATTTTAGGAATTAAGTAGATTTATTTAAAGACAACAGAGTTATCTAGTGGTGATTCTTAGCACACAATAGTACATATCTTTGTTATAAAATCCTAAAAAAGCAATAAGGTCTTGTTAATTATTAGTATTTTATAGCTTATGAGAATTAAATTTGTAATTACTAACTTTTAGATAGAGAAATATTTTCACACCTTAAGCTTCATTTTATAATGAGAGAGACTAATGTCTGGAATGGTTTTTAGTGTGCCATACAGACTCCTCTTTGGGAAAGTAGGCTAGAATCCACACTACTGTCAGCACACTCACCTTTACAGAGACCTGTCTTCTGTAAAGGAAGGAGAAACCTCAATTCTTTAAGATCTTGACCTGCTTTTTTAATATTTTCTCTTTTTGAATATTTTTTACTTATTATTAAAGTAGCAACTAACATATATATTATTATTAAAGCTTAAAAATTAAGATTTATGTTATTGAAATTCACATTAATCATGCAGAGTTTCCCCCCCCCTTGTTAGTTTGCACAGACATCTTATTGAACATTTAAATGCAGAGATAGTGCTGCACACCATCACGGATGTGAGCATCGCTCTGGACTGGATCCGGTCAACACTGCTGTACATCAGAGCTCTGAAGAACCCGGCTCACTATGGTTCGTTTCTTTGACGTGGAAATATAATGATTGTTTTTCAAATCATCAGGGTTTCTATTTATACTGTTACAGAATAGATTACAGAAACTAATAAACAACAGAAAAGAGCAGTTGCAGTCACCAGTCCATTCAGAGGTAAGAGGAGGCAAAATGAGAAAACACTGTCTGCTCTACTCCTGGTCCTTTAATGAGCTTTAAAAGCAACACTGTTAAAATGGACTCAATGGAAGAAAAAATTAAGTATACCAACTAATTTAAAGCTTTAAAGTTTTGAATTTTTCTCATACTTATCCTTCAGCTTCCCTCTCATTTTAAATTTGTAACTGTTCATTTTTCAATTTATAAGAACACAAAGCAAATAATAAAATAAAAGCAAATAAGGTGTAATTTTACATTTTTTATACAAACAATGTCTCACTGTATTAGTTTTCTAACAAATTACTTAAAACACAACCAGCATCTTGGAACAAGCAACATTTATTATCTCATGCAGTTTAGGAAGCCAAGAGTCTCAGCTAGTAGGTCTGGATCAGAGTCTGTCTTGAGGTGCCGCAGCCTGTCAGGCAAGCTGCAGTGACCTGAAGGCGTGGCCGGGCTCGCCGACTCAGCCAGAAGGCTGTCATAGAACTCTTGGCTGAGGCTTACTGTTTTCATCGTGGACTTTTTCCTGCATCTCTCTTCCTTTAGGAAGAGTAATAAAAGAAACTGGCTAAATAAAAGCTGCATTTCCTTACTTGGAACTTAGTCACACATCGTCACTTACTTTAAAACAAGTCACTAGTCCTGGCCGCCTCAGGGGAGAGGACTGAGTTCAGTTTTTGTAGGGAAGAGGATCAAGTTGTAATGAACTTATTTTTAAAAGAGAAAGATTTGGTGTGTGACCTTGGCAAACCATGAAATCTGCTCTGGCCTCTCAGCACTCAGAGCTGTGTCTACCGCTGTCACTGTGTTTTAAGCTGCCACTGTTTTACTGTTCTGCACCTTTTGTTGTATTTCCCCAATATATTTTGGAGACTTCGTGTTTAGTTAACTTTTAGGGTAGCTGTAAAGTGACAGGCTTCAGTGTGACCTTTTCACCATGTCTGTCACTGTATGTTCTTATGTCAGTTTCTTCCCACCGCTTTGCTGCCCTCCACAGCCTTCTGACATGCTCCCCACCACATGCTCCCTTCTGCATGATGTCACTGGGTCCCTTACCCTCTCCATCATTCTTAATGTCTCCTTCCTCAGAGTCTGCTTTCCTCACACGCGCACACACGGGATTACATACCGAGTCTGGCTTATTTCTCTTAATGATCTTGTTACCTGCATATTTTCCTGCATATCTAAGGATCTCATTTTTCTTCATGACTAGAAAAAATCCATTGTATCCATGTGTCCATTTCTTTATCTGTTCATCTGTTGACAAACATATAGGCTGGTTCAGTTTCTTTCTTTTATGAGGAATGGAGCAATGTACATGGATGGACATGCAGCCCTGTGGAGTATGCTGACTAAGTGCCCCGTGGTTCTTTACCTAGGAGTGGTAAAACTGAGCAGTAACATAATTCTGTTTTTAAAATAAATACTTAATTATTTTACTTGTTTCTTTGTGTATATATGTGTGTGTGAGTGTACACATAAATCTAGGTAGCAGTGAGTGGAGTCTAGAAGAAAGCACCACACGTCCTCCTCTGTCATTTGGGGTATTCCTTTGAGGGACGGTTCCTAACTGAACCTGCAGCTTGAGCTTTCTCACCTAGCCATCCTCCTGTCTCCACTTCCCTTAGAGCTAGAGTTACAGGCAGATGTGAGCTGCTGACCTGGGTGCTGGGAACCAAACTCAGACTCTGCAAGAGAAGGTGAGCTCTTAAGCAGCCCCACCCAAGCAGTTCCAGCGGGTGAGTTTGCTCATCTTAAAAATTACCCGCTGTTATCAACAATGCATCTCACATGTGTAAATTCACCTTCATGCTAAATTCTTAGAAATGAAGTTTCTAGGTCAGAGAGTACATCATTTGAAAATGTAGTGCCTGTTGCTAACTTATTGTCCTTCATGGCTTACATGGTTGTCAGCAGCTCTTGAGAGTACTGTATCCATATAGACCCTGCAGGGGTATACATGTATCTTTTTATCAGTGTTGTGCAAAATTCATCTATGTCTCACTTTGCACTTCTTTCTCCTTGTGAGTAATGTAATTTGTAGTGAATTTTTATATTGTATTATCATAGTAAATGACAGAAATCTTAGGTATAAAAGTTAAATTATAAAGGTATAAAGTAAAATTAAATACATACACATAGACACAGACACCACAGTCCAGTATGTAGAAGGTTTTCCACAAGTATGTTCATGTTATGTTGTATTTTTTGAATTTGATGTAAATGGAAGTATTTCTTTTTTTTTCTTCCATTTCTTTTAATTCATAGTGTTTATGGGATTGCTTCAAATTCCTTTTGTTATTACAGTATAGACCCAGTTGTATCAATATGCCTCATTTCAGCCAGTTATTTTGTGGATGGGCATATAGATCACTTCCAAAGTTTGACTGTGTACACCTGCCTCAAGTGCACTTAGCCCCACACAGACACAACTAAATATAATAAAATAGATCTTTAAACTGATTCTACATGGTTCTTTCTCAGTAGTTTCAGATTATTTAATACAGCTTAAGAAAACAAAATATAATCAGTTGATATTGAAAAGATTTCAAAATAGTAGTTGTGTTCTATAAATAGTTAAGCCTTTCTGAGTTCATTAAAATGCTATTAATCTATATGAAAAATAGATGTGATTTTTATGTAAGGTTTAAATTGAACCTGTAAAGACTAATTAAATATACTTTAATTTTTAAAATAAAAGTTTCATCACTTACACAGGTTTTGTGTCTGGATTGAACAAAGATGGAATTGAAGCAAAATTACAAGGTTAGACATATTTCTTTGATAAATAAATATATATATATTATAAATTTTAATGAAAAATATCAGTTACTAAAGAAATAAGAATGTGCTTTTGTAAATTATTTTAAAAAGTAAAGTTGTCTGGAAAAATATTTATTTTTTAGTGCACAAAACTTGGCATATATAATTTTTCTGTATTTATTGATTAATTCTTTTGTATAAAATGTTAACTTAGCTTATTTTGGTTCTGTTTTGTAAATGTCCTTGATCTCTGAAAACATTGCCAATAGATTAAACACTTTATTTTCCTTTTTTAAGGTTAATTTTAATTGAAATATAATCCTGGATTTATTGTGGGTTCTCATTCAAATTTGTGCAATATTTCCCTTTCGAACTTCAACTTTAATAATTTACTACATATCTTTTAAACTATAAAAATTCAAAAAGCACTTATTAGAATTAAACACTGCTGTGTGTTTATTGTGTTGAGAGTTTCAGTAAAAATAAAGAATTTTGAATCTAGTAACATTAATTTTAATTTGTTCTCTGAATAGTTATATGTGGCAAATAAGAATACAGAGATAAGGATCAAGTAATAAATTATCTCACCTAAGCATACATATGTTAGGAACTAGTTAGGACAGAGGCTGAAGGCAGGGTAACCATTCTGAGGCTCGCAGCTCAGCTCCTTCATGTCCAAATGTGCTGGACCCACTGTGTGAGCCCTGACATCTCCCTTGGTGGAAGGACACAGCACAAGCTTGCTGTTCCCAACCTGATTGTGCTTCTTGCTCAGTAGTCTCTAAGAGCTGTGCAGTAACCCGAGAACAAAACGCAGTTTCACAGTGCCTACAAGACACAGCATAATAGCTTCTGCCTGTCTCCCACTTAATTTCTTGTCCCTTTCTCCATTTTATTTCTTATCTCCAAACTGGTCCTTGTATGTTAGTTACAGCATGCCCACCATCACTGTGTGAGTCACAGCGTGCTCACTGTCATTGTGTTGGTTACAGCGTGCTCAGTGTCACTGTGT
>JANHMN010000028.1:4822805-4851275 GCA_030674055.1 Rhabdomys pumilio | reverse complement strand
TGCTCACTGTCACTGTTACAGCATGCTCACTTTCACTCAGGGTCTTGTCATTGCTCCTTGATCTTGGAACTTTCTCAAGTATTGTACATGGCTCGCACCTTTATTTCATCTAAGTCTCTGTTCAAATACCTGTCATAGAGCTCTTCCTTGCTGTTTTATTTAAATCTATCTTCATTTAAAGATGAAATGACTTTCATGTTGTAGTTTTTACTATTTTTCTTGTTCTTAGAAAAAATGCCTTTATTGTGAAAATTAGGGATATCTATATTTTATACAGAAATTATATGGCTAAGTTAGAAATGCATACAAACCTTAGTTAAGTGCTTAAAAACTATTATTTTTAAAAACCTTTCTCAGCTTTAATTTTTATAGTAGTTTCCAACACCCAAAATGTATTATTTGTGTATTGATTTTTTTCATTAAAATGCAAGTTTCCTCATCTATGAGGAAATGTCTACTGTCCACTATAAGCTTAAACCTTAGAGTGACGTTCAACATATAGGATGGTAAAAATCTCCTGTTTGAATCACTGATTAGTGGATAATAAGCCGATTTTAACAACATAACAGTGGGTAACTAAGGTAATTCCAAACTTTTCAAAGGCCATAATTGTCAAATGCATACTGTGCCAAGTTGCCTGCATGACACTGTTCCTTATAAGGACTATAAGGACTTTTGTGATTTGCTCCTCTACTTAGGATTGGGAAGGGTTCATTGCTCACTCTGCTCTGAACTGTCTCCCTTCTGGGCTGTTGCACTGGACACTGAGGATAGTAGGCAGTGGGCTGTGATTGGAAGGCAGTCACTAGTTCCTGTCAGTTACTTGCATGAGTTAGAATTGCTTCCTGTTCAGAGGTTTCTGAAGGCACACACGGCAGCCTTTCCAGAGAAACAGAACTAACATCAGCTAGAAAAAAAATTTAGTGATTATTTCAATAAAGTGACAAAACAGGACAAAGGGTAAGACTGGTGAGTTTGAGAACAAATCTCAAAGAACTCTTTGACTCTATACTTTGGAAGCAAGAGAATGGGCAGTAAGTGATATCCATGAATTTTGTACAAACCTTATTAGGGCAAGTATGAGAAATTAGGGTGGCAAAGAGGAAGCAGACCCCCTCTGCTGACACAGAAGTATAGAGAGCAGCAAATGGCTAAAATACACACATCTGGGTGGAGAGTTAAGATGTTTATGGCATATGTGAAGTTGTATGTGGAACCACATGCCTTGGGCTCCTATGCACATGCGGGAGAGGGCCCAGCCCTGTAAAGCCAGGCAGTGGAGCTGTCATGCTTCTTCCCACTCCACCTGCTGCCTCCTTGGGAATGTATCTTTACTGAGTACATTCTGTCACTTTTCTGGATCCTATCTACGTGTCTGTCCACTTCCTTGATCTGAACTCATCAGGAGGGCCTTTGAATTCTGGAGTCAGCCAGTGTCGTTTTGTGCTGTTGTGTGTTTGATAAAAGTTGAAAAGAAAAATAATGCTATAGTGGAGAAGAGATGACAGAACACTTCCTTAGGCCTGAACAAGTAATTAAGCCTCAATGCTTTAGTTTCCCAATGTGTATATGTAAGCAATATTTTTGCATGTTTTATTATTTTTTGAGAATTAATTAAAGTAATACATATGTATCATTTTGAATATACCAAGTGCTGAATGGTATTTAACATAGTAATTAGATGTTATGTTTCCCAAGTTTTTTTTTTCTTGCTACTTAGAAGACTCCAGTCCTTCCAGAACAATTATGCTGTAGCAGACATCTTCAATATATTTAATAGTAAATTTTTATTTTCATTGATTCCTTTTTTACTAAACTTAAAAATGTGTTTTCTATAATTGAACAGAATTATGTTTGAAGAATCTTAAAGATTTATCATCACTAGACCTGATAAAGATGGATGAAGACATTAATTTTAAACCAACAGGTATTATTGTCACTTAATTTAACACTTGCTTACTAAGACTAAAATTTTGTTTTACTAAAATTTAAGCGATGGTAAAACAAAGTTGTGATTTTGTTTTCCGTAGAGTAGCATCATTTATAGCTATAAGGCATCGGTTCCCTTTCTGTTAAACACATCTAGTAAATGAGCAGATAACATGCTTTCTTTCTCAGCATCAATGGCTGCTACCTGATTTTTCTCTTCTGGAAACTGCTGTGTTAGTTCTGCTTTTAAACGGGAGCCTCTTTGACTTTTCTTCTTACTATAGACTTCAGACTTCAGATCTGTTTCCAGTTTCCGCTTCTTATGAAATACAATGTAGCTTCATAGATGCAGCCATAAATACTATGTGAATTCATCAAGAATTGCAGTCTTTTGTGTTGGCAGCAGCAAAGCTGGAAAGGAAACATGGCAGTGAGCTGCCAGTGTAGGAGCTCACGCTCTCAGACCTCTGCTCAGGTGAAGCAGTATTGTCGACTTTCACTATAGAAGAGAGTAGCAAGATGAGTCAGGATTGAAGGAAGGTAATAAGAAACAGTCTTTATATGAGTTTAGGCATGGGCATTAAGGAATGAGACAGGTACTTAAATTCTTTGAAGGTTGGTTGGTCTGTTGATCTGTCTGTCTATCTAGTTCTTTTCAAGACAGAATTTCTGTGTGGTGAACTTGCTCTGTAGACCATTTTGGCCTTGAAGTGATGGAGATCTGCCTACCTCTGCCTCCTGAGTGCTGGGATCAAAGGCCACTACCCCCTAGCTCTTTGAGGATTTATAAATGATAGCTGTATTTCTGTTAACTATTTTGGTTGACTTTAGCAGAATGCTATTTTATAATTATTTAGACTTCCATTAATGTAGGTAGCGGTTCCTAAATGGTATTTCCAATTCTTTGGGTTTTTTTTTTTTTAATTGTTTTGTTTTGCTTTGAGATGGTCTCACTCCGTACCCATTGCTGGCCTCACACTAAAGATGATCCTCCTGCTTTAACCTTCAGAGTGCTAGAGTTACAAGTGTGTGCCATCACATTTCAGTTAATTTTACATGACTTTCATGTTACTAATACTTTATCTTTTAGAGTTTATTATTTTATATGTAAATTCTATGTATATATTCTAATAGTTCTGCTTCATATAATTTTTATTTTTTAATTTGTGGTCACAATACTCAAATATTTGGCTAGTTTTATCTATTAGCTTATCAATATTTTTCCTATTTTAAGAAAGATTAATCATTTGAAAACAGCTGGTATCTGTAAGAAGCTTGGCAGTAATTAAATTGGGATGTAGATTATCTAAGAAGGAAGGAAGTAAAAGGGAAGGAAGGAAGGAAGGAAGGAAGGAAGGAAGGAAGAAGAAAGAATGAGGAGGGCAAATCTGAGCCCATTGTAAGCCTAGGTGCACTTGACAAAAGTGATGGGTTAGTACGTTGGAGATGAAGTTGCCTGTTGGGCAGGCTCTTCCTGTATGCCTACACTAGCTTACTGTCATTTCCCTGGCTGGGAGGGTCTTATGAAAGTGGGGTTTTGTGTTGATTTCATGATGATGGATTGATTCGGAGTAAGTTCAAATGGATCCATTGGCCATGATGTTTCTTACCGCAGGGAGACTGAGAGCTGCCTTGTCGCAGCTGCCCTGTCTGCTCTGCCAGCTCGGCCTTCAGGGCCTTGCAGTTGCAGTGCAGTCACTATGCACTCACATTCACTTGTAAGTCCCTCCCCAAGTTTGGTTCCATACTTTGACTTTGGATCATTTTCCTTATGGTTTTTTTTTTTCCTCTAGAATATTTTTTTCTTACCTAAGAAACTTCATTTCTATTAATAAATCAACAAATACTAAGTGCTTTCTTAAATTTTTAAATATTTTGTGGGGTAGGGAAATACTTTATATTAATTTTTAAACAGATGGTAAAAGGACTATTTTTAAATTTATTCCCCAAATAACAATATTCTTGTGGTTTACGTTGCACCTTGTTCTTTCAGAAGCTCCTGCTGACACACTGCATTACTGCATTCTCATTGACCACTCAGCAGACTCCTGCTTGGGACAGTGACGGGAGCTGACCTAGCTTCTTCCCAGGCTCTCTTAATTAATTCTGTCCATTTCCTGATATTCTTAGTGCGGCTCCCTCTGTTGGCATGCCAGACATACTCTCTTCTTCAAGGAAACATACAGTTGGTTCATCTAGAAATGCCAACTGCTCCCTTGAGACCCAGCATGCCATTTCGCTCTTCCTGGCTGCTTTCTGTGTATGTTTCTTAGGACTGGAATATTTTGGATGCTTTTGGACAAGTACTAATTAGACCCAGCAGCCTCTGAAGTGAATTCATTCAGTCCATCTCACTCTGCTTCACTCATCCCCTCTTCCCAGCCACTCTGCTATTCTATTTTCAAAACAATTTATTTTGAAACTCCAATTTAACTAAAAATTGCTCAAGAATCATGTGCTCCTATTAATCTTACAAATCAGATCCAAGTTCTGAGCTCCTTTGAATAAAAGCTCCTTAAGGCTGCTGTAGCTTGTCATTCGCCATTTCTTAATTTTAAAAATGAAGTAATGTTTACCAAGTATTGGGCAGCACAGCCAAATTTTAGCGTGCACTTTTATTACCCCAGTACATTTAGAAGTACACAGTCAGTGGTGTTCATACCAGGGAGCTGAGGGGGCTTGCGGCCATCAAGCTCTGTCTTCCTAAACTGTTCTAAAGACAGTCTTCTTTATTGCCCATCTTCATAAGGAAATCGTGTTCTCCCCGAGGTCACAATGGCTTTGTTTCCTGTCTGCCAAGTTGTATTAGCCATGCTTAAAATCTTACTTAAAACTAATTTTCCTACTAGGTCATCCCATACTTACCATTGTCTTAGGTAAATCTCTTCTCAACTTCATCTTGCATGTAAATATTGTCCTTCAGTGGACTCTGTTCAGTCTTCCTGTGGTCATCTCCAACTCTTAAGTTCCATACATTATGTGGTCTACATTTGGGGGGATGTTCTGTGGAGGTCATTACAAGCACACAGTGCATCTTAAGTAGATGTTAAGAAAATGCTTGTTAAATTTAGTTCTTAAAAAACAAGTTGTATCAGTTAATGTGGAAAATGTTTCTTTTTCTGTCTTTCCTAACAGAGGCAGGAAGATTAATGGCATGGTATTATATTACGTTTGAGACAGTGAAGAAGTTTTGTGCAATCAGTGGAAAAGAAACTATATCAGATTTAGTAAGTTTCATTAGAAAGTAATAATTATAGAATAAAATAATATTGGAGAGACAACTCATTTATTTTTTTATTTTTTTATTGGATATTTTATTTACATTTCAGATGCTATCCCCTTACCCCACCCCACCCCACCCAGGAACTCCCTATTCCATCCCCCCTCCTCCTGCTTCTGTGAGGATGTGCCCACACCTACCCCCCCACTCCCACCTCCCCACCCTCAAATTCCCCCCCCATTGGGCATCCAGCCTTCATGGGACCAAAGATCCTTTCCCACCTATGCCAACAAGGCCATCCTCTCCTACATATACAGCTGGAGCCATGGGTCCCTCCCTATGTGCTCCCAGGCTGCTGGTTTAGACCCTGGGAGCTCTGGTTGGGAGACAACTCATTTATATATCTCCTATAACTTAAAATTGAATGAGCAGAAAGGAGAAATCCTTTTAATGGTTATGTCTCCCTCTGATCATGAGATAGAGAATTTAACTTCTAAGAATACATTATATTTTCATTTGTATTTCTCACCAAAGCTAAGAAAATGTATATACAAATAGGTGTGGCAGTTATTTTACAACTTACTTGATAATGATGACTACTTTGAGTGTATCCTAATATAGTAGCAGAGTCTGCCGTGAATGAATGACATGACATTCATGCACACAACACGACAGCATGTTGCTGTGGTGCCCTGGGCCTGCATCCCTTCCCTAAATTATTTGCCTAAGCATAGCAGTAACAGTGGCAATAGTGCTGTTATAGCCAGTGGGGAAGCTGATTCTGGAGAAAATGGGACCAATAAACAGATTGTGCTTAGAGATCAACAATGGAAACAATTTTGCAGCTGTCATAATGAACAGACCACACACTTGTGCTGGAAACTTGAGTATAAAGAAGAGATTGGTAGAAGATATTTTTTCTTAATTTTGAACCATACACTTTAATTTTAAATATCAATTAGTTACCACAGTAATTATTTTATTAAAGACTGCACAGTAAAATTCTGGTTATTATTAAGGAGTCATGTGAACAAACTTTGATAAAGTAAAAGATTTGTATTTCCATGTAAATATTATCTTCTCAGAAATTGAGATTAACAAATATTCAGTGTCAACGCCATCTCACTGAGTTTACTGCGTGAGAGATTTACAACACCTGGTTCTGTCTCCCAGAGCTAGTCTACAAATCCAAATTTCCTGATTTTAAAAGCATCTTTCCATTGCTAAGTCATTGGGATGGTGATTTGCAAACTACAAAGGGTGAGCAGCAGCGGCCGTGACAGGCAGAAAGAAGAGCGGCAGCACTGTGCCCCTCGCGGCACTGAGGAGAGACGGCTGCTCTTGTTATCATCTGAGCGAGGTCATTCTGATCACTGATCACACTATCTATCCGTCGTCACAACGTCTGGCACAGAGAAGCTGTTTCTAAGTATTGGTTAGTGAATGAACCCTTAAAGAAGTAAAATCTATAAAGCCAGCTTTAAGTTCTGCTTTGCTAACAAATAAAGCCAAAGTGTCTCTGGGCAGAATGAAAAATAAGTATATTCAGAGAAAGAGAGTAAAGAATGTTTAGATGTGATTTGTTAAATTGACAAATGCTAAAATGTTACAGATTTCAATGATATCCAGCTGCGATGAGTTTCTAGACGTGCAGCTAAGGATAAGTGAAAAGAGAACACTGAACACTTTAAACAAAGACCCAAACCGGATAACTATCAGGTACAGAAATTACATAGACTACAGAACTGGAGAGGCTTTATTAGTTAAATAATAAAAGTTTTCTGTGTGTTTTATTTACAGATTTCCAATGGAAGGGAGAATTAAAACAAGAGAAATGAAAGTAAACTGGTAATGAAAATTTATTTTCTGATGAACTAAAATACTACATACTGGTTTGTGATTCATATATATGAGGGCTTTTCTTTCCTTTTCTTTTTTTTAAGACAAAGTCTCCATATATAGTTCCAGCTGTTCTTAAAATTCACACTTTTTCTGCCATAGCCTCCTGTGTGCTGAGATTGATTGCTGGTGTGAGCTACCATGTCTAGCTTCCTCTTCAGTTTTAAGATATATTTCCTTTAATTTAAAAAAATTAATTTTTAAAAAATAATGTGTTTATAGAAAAATAAGGAATCAGAATTATATGTTAAATCAATTTCCAAGAACTTTCTGGCTTTATTTAAGATAAACTGTGAGCCTGGAGGAGGGGAGGGAAGAGAAGGGACAGAGGAAAAAAGTCAGACAAGCAAAGACAGAAACAAAAAAAAAAAATTTAACTAAAAAAGTCACTTGTCCACAGTATATTCTGTTGAGGCAAAGCAGATAGTTAGAAAGAAAATACGTTTATGCTAATTGGGATCTCAAGTTAGCATGGATGAAGTGTGCATGAAAACAATTGGCATCATTAAAACACAACTACTATTATTAATCAACAGTAATGGATTCTAGGAGAGACAAGCAGTGAGAGAGAATTCCCAAGAGCATGAGTCACTGAGTGGATGCTTAGTATGTCAAGAGTGGGGAGTTCACAGGCAACAACTGGATTTATAGGCATATGGCTAGCCTGTGACTTTTGCTCAGTTTGTAATTGAAAATGCACTATATACTTTTTTGTGATGAGTGTTGATTTTCTGCGTATTTAAGCCTTGGTACTTAGGTCTTTTTGATTTGATACGATTCAAAGTAAAAAGTTTCTTTGTTTTTTATTAGTTTTGTTTTCATTTTGTTTTGAGACTGGTCTCTCTGTGTAGCCTTGATTGTTCTGGAACTTGTTCTGTATGAGGCTAGCCTCATACCTAGAGATCAGGCTGCCTCAGCCTTCCAAGTGATAGAATTGAAGGGGTGGGCCACCATGATGCCTGGCCAGTAAAATGATTTTTTTAATGTAGCCTAGTAAGGCCAGTTAACTCAGGAACTCTTTTCTTTTTATGCTAGGTAAGTTTGGGGTTTTTTTTTTCTTTAAGATACCTTTCAACCTCTTAGTCGATTTTATGTCCCAGATATCCATAATAGTCTTCTCACTGCAATTCTTCATGTAGATGTGTAGTTTGGAACAGAACTTAATGCTCTTTCTTAGTTACGTTTCTGAAGCAATTCAGACAGCTTCAGAAGCTGTAGATCATGTGGTTCAGTCTTGCTATTGTGCAGATGAAATGTCGTTCAGACAGACGCACAATGGCTTGGCCAAGGTGTTGCTGTGTGAGAACTAACCTAGAAGTAAAACTCTTGACTTGGTGGGTTTTCCGTATACTCTGTTGTGTCCATTTCTATGTCAAATCAGATCAAGGTATTTTTTCACAGACATCTTAAGGATACTATATTTGTATCTGAAGCACTTCTACCAAGCCTACCTTAAATTAGGTGATATATTTTTTTTCTTACAGCAATGAACTTGAAAGTTGTCAGCTTTACAGTTAGTTTCACATGTATCATTATATATATATTATATATATCAATATATATAATATGCATATTATATATATATTTCATCTTACTTGAATGTAGCCAAGAAAAGATGGCGTGCATGTATGCAGATGTCTTCCCAGTTCAAAGTTTACATATAGGTGGTGAGCACCTGCCGATATCTGACTGCTCAACTTTCACAGCTCTCTTACATCCTTTGCTTTTCTGAACTTCACATCTGATCACCAAGTAGATATTAATCGTGCTAGCTTTGAAATGTGCTGTAAGTTGTAAGCTTTTAACCCCACTCTGTCTCACAGCTCTAGTTACTGAGTCTTCCCTCTTCAGCACTCACTACTGACTCTAACAGGTGTCTGTTTGGTGGACTGTTAGGATACAGTATGGAACCATACAGCACTGACTAATATACCATTTGTATCGAAGCCAGTGTGGTTTAGCATGTGGAAACCAGTCCTCACTGAATCAGCACTTACCCCAGTCATGCATACACTCACCCCAACCAGTCCTCACTTACCTGCCATGCACCTCTCCTGAGAGTGTACACAACACCAGAAAGTAAACTCATGGTGCATTACGGTTTAAATTTTTC
The DNA here is from genome assembly GCA_030674055.1 of Rhabdomys pumilio. NCBI lineage: Eukaryota > Metazoa > Chordata > Mammalia > Rodentia > Muridae > Rhabdomys > Rhabdomys pumilio. Next base: position 4,842,114 of record JANHMN010000028.1, on the reverse strand, counting down.
TTGAGTCAAGGTCTCTTTGTTTAGCTCTGGATATCTTAGAACTCACTGTGTAGACCAGGCTGGCCTCGAACTCGTCAAGATCCACCTTTCTCTGCCTCTCCACCATCCTGCTTTATTGCACTGGTTATGATATGGTTTCCAACAGGAAAGCATGATTTTAAAAAGTGTTCTACTTACTAATAAAGCATTGTTATTAATGTAAATGTTACTTTAAAGGTAGTTTGCTCCAGTAATTTAACAAGTATCCCAATGACCTTCATACTGTATTCAAGAGTACCCCATCCAGGACTTCATCAGTTCTTTGTTAAAGATTTTGAGATTTCTGAGTCATAGAGAAACTGACTTAATAAAAAAAGTATAACAAGCTAATGAGAACTCAATTTCTGTGGCTGGGAAAGGGAAGTCAAAAGTTATCTGCAACAATAGTGAGACCAGCAGAATGTCATAGCACCATACAGAGCAGGGCAGGGAGGAATGCTAAGGAGTGCTCAGTCCGGCCATGTCACGTCCTGTGTGACTGCAGTCTCTAAAGGAAATAATGAACTATGTTTTCCCAGTCTTATTCAGGCTCAGCTAGGATGCATTCCTATACAAGACTTTGCTTTGACACAAGATACCACGAAGATTTTCAGAAACGGCTCACGAATTGCAAGATGTATGTTAAATCATTAATGGATTTTCAACATTTTTCCAGTAAATTAATGTACTATATTTAATATTGGAAACTTTTCTTTTAGGGTTGTCGGATTTTGTGGCTGCTCAGAAAAAGACGTTTGCTGTGCTTTTAAACAGTGTGATTTTAGCTAAATGTTTTAAGTGTAAACTCTGGGAAAACTCTCGACATGTATCTAAACAGCTGGATAAAATTGGTAGGTGTCAAGACAGACAGGCTGTTTGTCATCGTCTGCAATTTCTTTTATATTTTACTATTAATAATATTATTTTATGATGATTGTACATTTTTAAGGAAAATATGCCTTTTTAAAGTACTGTACTTATATTCAAGAACTGGGGTTTTATTTGCTCTTACTTTCATGATCAGCAGTGAGAGAGGGCTAATGAGGTGGCTCTGTGGGTACAGGTGCTTGTTGCCATGCCTTATGACCTGAGTTCAGTCCTTCAGAGCCACATGGTGCAAAGAAAAAACCTGCTCCTCTGACCTCAACACGTGTGTTCCACACTCACACACACACACAAATATAAACAAATGCAAAGCAATCAGTTATTGTACATCAACTGAATGGTTAAACCAAATACAAAAATACATGAGAAATCTTATAGCATGTAATATTAAAGAACAATCCACACTATAACAGACTAGGCACTGGCCAGCAGTCTCAGTCTGCTCCCAGTCCGGTACTGAGACTGCATGTTTCCCTTTTGCTAAAGCTTGTCCCATCAAAGCTGGCTGTGCCTCTCCAGAGCTTCAAAATCACAAACCCACACTCTGCCAGGGTTACCATTCCCAGGAGCTCAGTTGAATCGATGCAGAAGGGAAACACCAGATAATATTAGTTTAGAACCAACAGATAACACAGTTGATGGGCACAGAACCTGGCATCCTAAATTCCCCAACTATTCTAAGTAAGAAATCTTCTGGCGGCAGATCTTGCTAGATTCTGCCACTGAACTAACTGCCACCGGCCTACATAGCATGTACCTTGCTTCCACCGACCAAAAGGAAATTCCCTCTTTCCTCCCCTCCTCCTTCCTCTCCTCTTCCTCTCTCATACCTGGAAGTCCTGCCTCCTTCTCGCCCACTAATTGACTTCTTCTTGTATTTACTATTTTAATCAATTAGGGGAAAATTCTGCTACAAAATCTAATTTTAAACTTTCCGTTTTGAAACTTGTTTTTATATTGACAGTAAATTTTATCTTAGTAATTAGATGGCTGTGGACTATTATGTCTTCTGTAATTAATAATTCACTGTGTCCTTAATGACATGATGTAAAACTGTCAAGATCAGATCCAAGGCCTTGTGTACACTAGAAAATTAATTCATTTATTTGTACCTTAATTATTTCTGTTTTCAGTAACAGCAGGATATTAGTGTCCGTCATAGCACTTCTGCAGACAGAAGGCTGGTCCTGGCTACTTTTTGTTAGGATGTAGTGCAGGGCATGCCCTAAAATACTGCAACATGCCATAAAAACTGGACCCTGACTGAAGAATTCTGGTATTTTTTTTTTCAGTTTCTTATCTTGACTTTGTGACCTTACTTCCTTAATAATGCCAAGATCGACAGCCTCATTAGTTTTGTTTGTCTTGGGAACATTAATGTCTGTCTTGGGAACATTAATGTCTGTCTTGGGAACATTAAAAAGTATATATAATGGAAGCTGGTTGTGGTATAGGAGTAGGGGTATTAAAAAGTAGGACTTGCAGAGCATGGCAGCTCAGGGTTCTAATCCCAGAACTGAAGAGGCAGGAGGATCTCTGTGAGTTTGAGGCCAGCCTGGTCTATATAGTGAGGAATAAGCCAGCCAGCCAGCCAGACAGACAGACACAGACAGACATTACACTCCTATAATCCCAGCACTCAGGATACAGAGGCCTAAGGACCAGGAGTTTGAGGCCAATATTTGTTATGGTAATAAGTTTAAGGACAGTCTGAACTATTAGTACATGAGATCTTGTCTCAAAACAAGCCAAACAGCTGTGCATGGTGGTGCATGCCTTTAATCCTAGCACTTAGAGGCAGAGGTAGGCAAATCTCTGAGTTTGAGGCCATCTTGATTTACAAAGTTCCAGGACAGCCAGTGCTACACAGAGTGACCTTGTCTCAAAAGATCCCAAAAAAACAAAACTAGAAAAAACAAACAAACACCAAAAAAACCTAGCCAAACAAAAAACTGTGTGATGGATCTTTAGGGATTGCCATTTGGTTGCTTTGAGTTTGTTTGTTTTTAAATGCTAAAGATCAGACCCAGGTCCAGACAAGCTGCCATGAGTATTCCACAGCCCTTTTGTTTCTTCTGTTTTTAACGAAAACAGCTATACAGCTTATCTATACAGCTAAATCTGCTTTTGGGAATTTGAGATCCTCCTGCCTCAGTCTCCTGGAGATTGAAACCACAAGCATTCGCTACACAGCCTTTTTAAAACTAATATTTATCTTATATATTTTGGATACATGTTTGCAGATGCCCTTGGATTACAGAGGAGAGTGCATAGTGTCAGGCGCCCTAGAACTGGAATATGAGCAGCTGTGAACTGCCCAGCATGGGTGCTGGGAACCAAACTCAGGTCCTCTGAAGAGCAGTACATACTCTTAGCCACTGAGCCTTCCCTTCAACCACAGCCTTCTTATTTTTGAACAAAGATCTAGAGCAAGATTTTTTAAATCTCTCTGTGTCTCTGTCTGACTCTCTGTCTGGCTTATTCCTTACTATATAGACCAGGCTGGCCTCAAACTCACAGAGATCCTCCTGCCTTTTCAGTGCTGGGATTAGAACTCTGAGCTGCCATGCTCTGCAAGTCCTAATTTTTAATTTCTATGAAATTCAAAGTCAGTGGGAGTAACAGAGCTGGCCAAAAAGTTCTGGGAGCTGGGGTAATGGTGGGATTCACTAGTAAAATCAAAACCAAGTAGGGATTCCTATTGGAAAAGTTCACTGTATTAGCTACTTATCTCATTGCTGTGTCAAAATAACTGACAATAGCAACTTAAGAAAGGAGACTTTTATTGTGGCTCATGGTTTGATGGATAAACACCTTTGTAGTGGGCAAGGCCTGGCAGCAGAGTGTGGTGTGACTGCTCACATGGCATCTGCAATCAGGAACCGAGAAAGACAAATGCTGGTGCAGGGCTGGCTTGTTTTATCCTCTCCTTTTTATTCAGTGTAGGACCCTGGACTATGTGACAGTACCGCCTGCATTCATAGTGGGTCTTTCTTCTTCAGTTAAGCCTCTCTGGAATTACCATCATGGACACACCCATAGATGTGTATCCTAGGTGTTTTGTTTTGTTTTGGGTTTTTGTATTTTGTGTGTTTGGGGTGGTTTGTCTGTGTCTGTGTACCACATGCATGCAGTGCCCCCTGGAGGTAGAGGAGGGTGTTGGCTCCCCTGAGACTGGGGTTACACATAGTTGTTAGCCACCAAGTGAGTGCTGGGGATTGAAACCTAGTCCTCTGTAAGAGCAGCCAGAGCTCTGCTCTCACCCACCGGGGCGATGCTCAGCTCTTCCTAGGTGATTCCTGATCTAGTCAAATTAACAGTGAAGATTAGCCATCACACTGAAGGCTTAAATGTCCTAAACCAAATGTCCTGTCTCTATAATGACAAGCACTCTAGATTTGAGACAGAGGTCCTGTACAATTTAGAGAATAGCATCTTACAGAAAGATTTGAAGTTAGTTAAATGGCATCTGATAATTTTATTCGGCTCAGGCTGCTCTTTGTGGCTTTCTAGAGTAGCGATAGCATGGGTATCTGTTGTATTCTGTCTTTCCCAGATTTATGAAATACCAATCCGCTTTCACATAGTACTCAGCACCACTGAACATAAAAGAGGAAGTGAGTCTAAAAACCAAACTTGAGAGAATCTAAACAGAAGATAAAATTTAAGTTCATACCAAGAATCGTGAGAAACACAAGATAATAGAACTTGACTTCAATAGTGATTTAAACAAAATAAAATAAAAATCAGGAATGGGTTTGAAGGAAACAAAGCAATATTAAGCAATTATTTATACCAGAAGGTATGATTCAAGAATGAATCAGAGAGACTCCTAAGACAAAAAAACCAGATGTCTGGCACACCTTCATCAGTAATGCGTATCTTAGAAAAGTAGGTCATGTTTTTGAATCACACAATTCTTAAAGTATTCATTAAACAGGATTTGCATAAATTTATCATAAGAGGATATGAATTTTAAATTATAGTTTCTGAAAGTATAAACAAAAAAGTCTTCCAAAGGGAAAATGAACAAAATAAAATAAATAAAAGAATAACAAATGTGACTGCGGAACACTCAGTACGAGGTGAGGGGCAGGACACTAAATGGAAGTGGTTATGCTGGTCAGATCCATTTAGGAAGGTAGAACCCCAGAGTCCTAGTAACTTCCCACAGGACCTACCTTCCAAATCTTCCAGCTGCTCAGCACTGCCACATTGAGGGGCAGTGACTTCGGACAGTCTTTGGAGGACACACTCAACAATGTACACACTACAGCCTGTAGTCCGCGCGATATCCCTGCCCGCAGGAACTCACACGAACACGCAGGATTCTCTCGCGGCACGCAGTTTATTTTCCCATCATGGTGGAGAGAGAGAGAGATTTGAACTTGCCGCACCTGTATATATAACCTTTGGGGTGGACAATTATGATTGGCTGCTTGCTCAAATTCCCAGGTTCCCCTGCACTGTACATGCACAGTTTAATGGTGGATATGACATCAGAAATTAGGCGTACCCAAGACGCTGCGCATGCGCGGTTTGTTACCTCACGCACACAGGTGTCAGCAAGGACAGCCTCCTACAACAGCCCTTAGATGTTTGACTGAATCTTTTTAAAGGGGTTGATTTGCAACTAATTTTTGCATTCTTGGGGGTTGACACTAGGCTCTTATATGTGCTAGGTAAGTGTTCTACCACCAACCTACATCTCCAGCTAAAAGAAGTATTTACTAATGTAGTTGTTTAGATGTCGTTTAAAACAACTTAAAAACTGCCCTTTGATTAATTTCCCACAGGCATATCACTGTCAAATACCATGGTAAATGCAGGGTTGACTTCTTTTAAAAAAATAGAAGACGCAAATGCAAGAGAACTTGAACTGGTATGTAGTAGTCTTTGAATTACTGAATTCTATGTAAATTCCAAACCCCAATGTGTAATGTCTTCATTTCTATTAAAAACTATTTGTTTGGATGTGAGAGATGGCTCAGTCATCTCTCACATCCAAAGTTCATGCTACACAAGCCTGAGGATCCAAGTTCAGAGCCCAGCACCCATGTCAGAAACTAAACTCAGAGTCACATGCCCATACCTCCAGCTCTTAGGAGCCGAAAGTAGGAAGATCTGGTTGTGGTTGTCTTGTGGTCCAGTGCAGTCATTGGGCGCTGGGTGCCACTTGTCTTCTAAGAACAAAGGTGGTGAGCAACTGAGGAAGACACCCAGTGTTGATCCCTGGTCTCCTCACCATGCACAAACACATGTATGTACTTACATGACCATATATAGCACACATAAAAATATTTTCTTCTTTATAGTCATAAGCATTTCAATTACAGAGGTTTGTGGTGAGAAACCTTATTAAACCTGTGAAGTCTAAGAAATATTTCAATAAGAGTTTTAAGTGTTTGTGATAAGAATATAATGATGTAAATATGTTTAGATTTTAAATAGACACCCGCCATTTGGGACCCAGATAAAAGAAGCTGTGACGTATCTGCCAAAGTATGAGCTTGAGGTAGAGCAGGTGAATATTCTCTTCCTTAAGTATTTTGACTGTCTTTAAAAGTAAAGCTTTCCATTACTACAATTGAAGCAGAGTATGAATAATGAGATTACTCTAAAACATTTAATACTTATTCTGTTTTTTGAAGATTGCAAGATACAGTGATACCAAGGCAGAGATACTGGTGACCATTATATTAAGAAACTTTGAGCAGCTACAGACTAAAAGAACAGCACCAGACTTTCACTATGCCTCCTTAATCATAGGTGATGCAGATAACCAGGTCATTTTTAAGCACAAAATTATGTGAGTAATTATGAAATAGCTACTTGTCTTTATTTTTAAACATATTGTACATGAAATTATTACTAGAAGGTATAGTAATTAGATCACCACTAATCAATTAAATTACAGTTTCTTGATGTAACACTGGGGCAAATTTTCCCCAAGAGAAGGAAGAACAATACTAACTTTGGATGTGTTGCTTTAGGTCATTCTATTTAGAATTAAGTGGAGAAAGTATAAAGTCTGTCACCATGGAGGGATTTGTAACAAGAGAGCAGATGGACTCTGGGGCCTTTCTGATTCTGCTGCTTTTCTTCCTTTATGGCCTTACTATTCCTTGAATATAGTCTTCTACTCAACTCAGAATATAATCCTTCTCTCCAAATTAACATGTAAATAGCCACTGTAACTCAATTACAATATTACAGCCTTATTCCATTACAGAATACAGGCAATCAGATCAACCATTTAGGAAAGACCCCTCTACATGCCCAGTCCTCTAGTGTGCCATTTCATCATCTTCTCTTCAGCTGTTGTTAGATACTATTTTTCCTCTCAGAATGTTATAAGTAAACTCTAAAGATATAATTTGTGTGGTTGCTAGCCCTCTTTTAATACTTAGTAGGCTCCAAATAATGAATTGCTCAGTATTTTTATTATAAGTGCATCATAATTCATAGTTTTTAGAGGAGAACATTGAGACGCAGGTTTCAGTCACATATACCAGCATCTAGTAGTAACTAGTTGACAACAAAGTCTAGATTGACCCTAAGTGTTCTCATGCCAGAGCATGCACTCACTGCTACTACAGTACTAAGTTCAGGAATGGCAGAGACTCTAAATCTCGGCCCTCCTAGTTGTCAGGATACAGGAGGATGCATGCAAGATCTCTAAAGAGCTAAGCAACAGAACGTTCTTCTCGTAGTAACTGCCCTTCTCCAACTAACCCTGGCACACTTAGGACATGCCATTCTACAAATCCTAATTTCTGGAGAATATAATAATGAATTCAGTTCAAAGTAGTGTTTTCTTGTTTGTCTGTGCCTATATCAGATACAAACTATTTCAAATTCAATTTAAAAGATTGTTGAAGTGATTGTATACAATCATTCTTAAGTTGTATTGATTCAGAAGCAACTCATGTCTTACTGATAACAGCTATATATTTTTATTTGGCCTCAAATGAGTCAGTGCAACTTGGGATCAACTATTGGTAAAATAATTTGGGTCAAAGTAGTTCCACTGTCGTTTGTGGTTAAACATACCTATAATCTGAGCACTTGGGAAGTGGAGGCAGGAGGATCAGGAGTTTGAGGTCATTCTTAGTTACATAGCAAGTTTGAGGAGACAAACAAAAAAATCTCCACTGATACATTATTCTTCCTCTCAGAATTTGGTGAAAGTAGTTTTCAGTAATTGTCTACTACTATTCAGGACCTATCTTAAGAAAAACTAGTCCTTGAAATCAATATATTAGTTCATCTAGTGTTTGGATCATGTTAAATTATACATTATTGTTTTTCAGGGATTCTGTCTTGTTAAAAAGTGGCAATTGGGTTAAAAAAGTTGATGTGAAAAGAGCTCTTACATCAGAAGATCTCAGCATAAATCTAATTAGTTCTGATTATGGTAAGTTAGTTGAAATAATGGAGATAGCAACATAAAAATGTGACAGCATTTAAGAATTATTTCCTTTATGCTAGCTGGTACAGAATAATGATATGCTTACTATGAGTAAACATTGAGGATAACTTCATATACATGGATAGCATAATTCAGTTCTGTTTGGTTACTAATAAACCATTGTTTTCTAAGACAGTTAAATTTCAGTTATAGGATTTTAACTTTTGTTAAGATAGATGTGTACTTTTTCATTTGTCATATTTTAATCTTTTCAAAACATTTCAATTTTCTGTATTCCTTAGCTCTAGTGCTATAACTATACAAGATATATATAAAAAAATAGTTTTATGTAAGGACTTAGCATGATTTTAGTAAGCATTTGCATATACTTTTTTTTCTTTTCAGTTGGTCTTGATATTCACCAGAAATTTACAGTCTTTTATTTAGGACCCAGGAAGTTTTTAAATCAAATAGTTATGAAAAGAAACTCAGAATCGGGTATTTCTCGTTCTGAATACTCAGATATAGCTACTGCAGCAGGATCCAGTAAAGGTAAATAGCACTATTAATTTCTGCTTTCTATTAAAACATTGGTATGATCAGAGAGGAGTGTTACTACAGGATAACTTCATTCAAATTGTTGCTCTCTGGAATTACATACTTAGGTTTCATACAATAAAACAACATATTGTACTAATAACATACGCTAGGAATTCTTTCTTATTATTCGTATTTTTCAAAATAGGGTGATAATTGGGCAACAGATTATTTAGCTAGTTTTTATATGCATCATTCCTCTTCATGTGTACTTCACTTCTAGGACCATTGTCTAGAGAAGACCAGTGATATGTGGGAATCCACAGACCTGACAAAGCAGAGCAGAGTGGAAGTGAACTTTTTATTTAGCTTTCTATTGTGAGTAATTTTTAAGCATACACTGATGTAGACAGAAGTGTGTGATGAACCTAGTGGTACTCACTAGCAACCTTAAACAAGAATCAACTCATAGCTTTTTTACTATGTACCAAATAACTTGTTTCAGTTTTCAGCTTTTATATTCTGAAACAAGATTTGTAAGTAAGTCTATAAACAATAAATATTTTTAAAGCTATACTTAACACACAAAACTAATGTCATACATTACTAAGTTGATGTTGGAATTGCTGTTTCATATGCTATATAAGGTATATAGTTCTATACATCTTGGTATTACCGAGGAGTACCAGGTTGGTGCCTTAATCCTTTTGGCTTGCCTCTAGTCATTTGAACAGTTCTTTCATAGTGCCACAATAGGGAGGAGCTATATGCATCACAGCCATATCCTGATGGACAGAACTACGCTAACACTGGGACTGCTGACAAACCATCACAGTCGCTACTTCAGTCAAGTGTTCCCCTGAACATAAATCCAAGTGAAGACAACTCAACCAAGAATAGCCACCTTAAAACAAACAAGAAGAAGGGGGACCACAAAGGAGAGGACACAAACTCCAGAAGATATGCAAAGTGCAACAAAGAAACTTTAAAAATGTGAGGTAGCATTCTATTGTGACACCCTACACACAAATGGCTGTTCAGTGCCGGAAGGGAAAGGAGAGGAGCTGAACATCACTGACTGAAGACTCAAGTGAGTAGACAAGGAGCTTGGTTCAAGACCTAGCCAAGAAAGTTAAAATCAGCTTAGCATCTAGACAACAAAGTTACCAAAGTAGATGAAAGAGTCAATAACAGGGAGGAAAAATCAGCAAGGAAATCAAGATGCTTAAAAAACATTCTAGAAATGGAAACAAACAAATAAAAACCCAGCAAAATCCACCAGCCAGACAAGACCAATCTGAAGAACAAACCTCGGTGATGGAGAACAAGGTTGAAACAACAACACATACAGACATATATAAAGTAAGAACAGTTAATGAACATAACCAACACTTCCAAGAAGTATGGGGTACATTCAGGAGACTAAACTAAGAATCTATAGGATAAGTCATGTCAAATAGTTTAGACAATCTATTAATGAAATTGTAGCTGGGAATTTAAATATACAAAAAGAAATAGTCAGTTAAACAAAGGAAGCATTTGGAACCCCAGAGAGATTTGACCAAAAAAGAACTTTATGATTTATCATAGTCAAAATGTCAAAAATAAAAACAAATAGTACAAACAGCTGTGAGGGGGAAAACAGAGAGGCAAAAACATCAGAATAACATTCAGATCTGTCATCTGCAATCTTAAATATTGAGCCAATAAGGCATAAAATGATACATTTCAAGTCCTGAAAGTAAATAACTATCAACAGCATTATACTCAACAGATTACACTATTAAAATTGAGGAGAAATAGGAAGATTCCAGACAAACACAAGCTCAGGCAACTGTGACTAAGCCAAAAATAAGGAAAAAACTGAAAAGAATAGTATATACAGAGGAAGAAGACAGACTGACTCACCCACTAGAACACAGGAAAGAATACTCTTCATATGAAGACAGACTGACTCACCCACTAGAGCACAGGAAAGAATACCCTTCATATGAAGACAGACTGAGTCACACACTAGAACACAGGAAAAACCACCCTTCATATGAAGACAGACAAGCTGCAGGGACTGAGAAGGACATAATCATGCTCAATACAGCAAACCAGCAAACATTCAATATTACCAGGGGAGGAAAAAAAAAGAACTACCAGAAGTCAGCCAACCAGAACAACAACCAATAGAATCATTAGTAATAGCAAACCCATCACTAACTGAAATGCTTTCAAAGAAGTTTGTAGAAATGAAAGACTCAAAACCAAAATAAAACACAGCAAAAGACATCATCAGCACCTTGGATAGAAGTGCCCTTTACTTATCAGTGAAAAGACAGCTTGTCCTAGTTTGTTCTCTGTTGCTGTAATAAAACATTAACCAAAAGCAACCTGGGTGAGGGAAGGTTTTTATTGACTTACAGGCTACCATCCATCATCTGGGAGAGGAGGGCAGAAGATTGAGGCAGGAACCTGAAGACATGAACTAAAACAAAGGCCGTAGAGGAACTCTGATTACTGGGTCACTTCCAAAATTTCCACTCAGCTACTTTTTACATATACCTAGCCCCACCTGCCTAAGTATGGTGCTGCCCATAGTGGGCTGGGCCCTGTTATATCAACTGACAATCAAGAAAATGTCCCCACTGACACACCCACAGCCTACTCAAACAGAGACAATTTCTTTGTTGAGATTCTCTCTTGTCCTGCATGTCAAGTTGATAACCAAGATTAGCCATCACAAGGACTAACTAGATTTAAAAACAAGATCTAATTATCCCTTGTCTCACAAGAAACTCGTATAACTAGAAAAGACAACCAAAAATTTAGAGTCTGTTGCTCACCAAGCAAATAGAAGCCACAAGCAGGCTGGTATAATCATTCTCACATTGATATGTAGATTTCAAATAAAAACTACTCAGAAAAACATTAACCACATATTAATAAAGGAAACCATTCATCCAGAGGTGATAAACATTGTAAATATTTATGTACTTTTAGGGGGACTTTCTTGGACCCACCAGTGATATGATGATACAGAGGCTTATTAATATTTTAAAGCTGGGCAGTCTCCTGACTACTCTAACCCAATCCTGGTACTACATTCCACCATGTGGCCAGGTCTACTTCTTGTGCTCTGCTTTGGTTCCTGTTTGCTGGCTGAATCTCCCACTGTCTTAGTTAGAGTTTTACTGCTGTGAAAAGACATCATGAGCAAGCACCTCTTATAAGGACAACATTTAATTGGGGCTGGCTTACAGATTCAGAGGGTCAGTCCATTATCATCAAAGTGAGAGCATGGCAGCTTCCAGGTAGGCATAATGCAGGAGGAGCTGAGAGCTCAACATCTTTATCTGAAGCCTGTTAGCAGAGTACTCCCTTCTAGGCAGCTAGGATGAAGGTCTTAAAGCCCATACCCACAGTGACATACCTACTTCAACAGAACCAAACTGCCACTCCTTGGGACAAGCATATGCAAACCATCACACCCACCTCTGATTTCTCTGTCTGGAAGATCCATCCTCTGCTTCCTGCCCATCTATTGGCTATCAGCTCTTTATTACAGCCAGTCAGATACAATTCTAGACTGCCTTAGGCAGGTGAGAACACGTATTTACAGAATATGAGACAGGTGATGGGCCATAGAATTAACAATACCAAAATTCTGCCAGCATTTAGTTCTCTGCTGGAACAGAATTAACAATTGAATATACAGACACACCTTCACACAGTGTAGCCCAACATATACCGAATCTTGGGGCCCACAGTTTTCTGAAATAAACAGTAATAACATCAAAGGTCACATGTGATAGTAGGTCCTGACAGTGATAGTAGGAGACTCCCTATCTCACTGTCACAGGTCACATGGATCTTGACACAGTAATAGTAGTAGGACTCTTAATAACTACCTCACTGTCAAAGGTCACATGGGTCCTGACACAGTAATAGTAGGAGATTTACTAACTACCTCCTGTCACGTCTACAGAGGCCATTCAAACTAAAGCACAGCCAAGGAGCTTCAGAACGGATTACAGCACCCGTCAACAGCACTTAAGAGATAGCTAAACAATATTTCATCAATAGGTAGAGCATACACTCCTCACTCCTGACAAGACCTTAGAATCCTGCCCTGAAATACTGGGGACTCCCCAGAATTCCTGTCAAGTTTCTAGACCCCAGTTAATTTCTAAGGGGAGCACAGTTGCATACACTGTCGTGGTGCACCATCTTGTGGCCGCTTTTCAAAACAGCTCTCGAAAGTCTTCAGTGAAGCGGCTTTATGACAAAAGAACAATTCACAAGGCGTTTCCTCCTAGTCATCTCATCTCCTGAATAGTAGGTTTGCTCTCAGTGAGTTAAACGAACCCTTTGTGGTTGAATCAGTACAGCTACCATAACTCTAGAGGCAGAGTGCTTGAGAGGAAAGGCTCTGGAAGTTGACTACAGAGATTAGAATCTCCCAATTTTCTGTATATTGAGCCCATAGTTTGAGCATGTACTCTGCATCTGCTATGAGTTAAGTTTCTCACATGCACAGTAGAAGACAGCTAAGGATGACCAGGTAGTTTAGGAAAATGTGGAGCATGGAAAAAAACCTCAAAGTAAACGAAAGTGGATAAAAGACCAATCAATGGGACAATCCCAGAACGTAATAAACATAATAGCAGCCTCCTAGAAATTAAGCATCAATCTGCTACTATAAAATGTAATAATAGGCCATAGATGAAAGAACAAGAATAGTCACAGAGAAGGCAAGTCTGTGATTAGATGCACATGCTGGAGACAAAGTGCAATCTAAATGACCCCTGGGATCCGTGAGGACGGAGAAAACCAACTCCAGACAGTTGTTCTTTGGCTGAACACACACACACACACACACACACACACACACACACACACACACAAATAAACAAATTTTTGTTTTTTTCGAGACAGGGTTTGTGTGTATGTTGGGGAGCAGGGGAATAGCTGTCCTGGGACTCATGTAGACCAGGTTAGCCTGGAACTCAGATTCTTCTGTCTCTGCCTCCAGAGTGCTGTACTACCACACCTGGCCTTAACACTTTTTATTTTAAAAATAGGGTTTTTTTTTTACAGTATAGTAGACATCTGTATTAGCCAGAAGATGGGGATGTTCCATTATTTTTGTAGTTCTTGACATTTTCTTATCTCTAGTTTCAGAAATAATTACACAGAATTTTTTTTTTTCTATCTTTCACTATGGTCACAAAATGGCTTTAACTGAATGCTGCTTGTATTTTCCAAATCATGTTTAGTTGAGAATACTGTGGTACAACTATTTACTTTCAGATGCCAGGGATTTATTATTATTAATAATACTTTGTTGGCCCTTATATGTGATGGTTAATCTTCACTGTGAATTTGACTGGATTACAATCACATAGAAAACACACTTTTGGTCTCAGGAAGTATATGAGCTCGGTATGTAGGTATGTGCACGTGAATGCAGGTGCCCACAGAGGACAGAAGCATTGAATCTCCTTGGACTTGTGAGTCACTCTGGCTTCTGTGAGCTTGGGTCCTCTGAAAGGCAGTGCATTTTCTTCACCGCTGAGCTGTCTGTCTCTAGTTGTCGGACGTTTTGTTACAGCATCAAGGCACGTGACTAACACAGTGCTACACAGATGTGTCACTGTGACACCTGAAACAGTTTAACTGAGGAGGACTTATTTCAGCTCAGCATCTCATGCTCATGCTAGCTGGCTGCAGTGGTTCTGGGCCTGTGGTGAGGTAGTGGGCCCTGCAGTCAGGGTGTGGGAGGGCAGAGCTGCTTATCGATGACATCTAGGAGCAGAAAGAAACAAGTAGAAGTTGGTAGAAGATAAGTTCTTCAAAGTGATTCCTCTGAAAACTTACGGAGCTAAGACCCCATGTCCTAGCACCACTCTTGATGGTGCTGGGTCATAAAACCCTGGATGGATTAGTGTACAGAGGACAACAAGAGCCTGCATGCATCAGTCACCAGTCAGTGACCAACACCTGAGCCTTGAGGGGACATTTCATATCCAAACCTTAGCGTACCTAACATACCAACCATCTCAGTCCTCAAAGAGATCAGATGCCTGCCTTTGTAGGGAGAAGCCTCACCCATTTCTCCAGACTGCTACAGATAGACTTTAAGTGTCTAGTTGTGCCATGACTTGAAGGGATTGAACAAGGACACTGAAAACAAAAAGGCCAAGGAAGGTTGTAAAGATTTTCAATGCTCTGCAGTATTCCAGGTCACGTAATATTTGTGTTCCAGCAGAAAGCAGGCAGGGATTGGTTCCCACAGTCTTTGACTACAGTCATTTCTAGCCAGAATATATTCTCCTTGTCCCCTTCCTGTGTCCAGACCCTTCTATCCTATAAGGACAGTTAAAATATTCTCCCCTCCTCAATGCTACTAGTCAGAACTAAGACCAAGAAAAATATATTTAAAACCTAGTAAATAAGACAGGCCTGTTAGCAGTTCTGGTTGGGGAACTGAGGCAGGAGGCTTAGAAATTCAAGGCCAGCACAGGCAACTTAGATGAATTTTCAAAACAAAAAGTAGGAAAAGCACGCTGGGGTAGAGTGCTTACTTAGCATGCACAGAAGCTCTGCTCAATCCCTAGTACAATAATAATAATACAGAAAAGCCACATATGGTCAGATATTGACTTTATACACTCATATATAGAGAGATTAATTTATATCAATATAATATGTGTGATTAATAAATTATATATGTGGATACATTTGTTATAGCTTAGAGACACCAAGCTGGAAGTATTCTTTGCTTTCTTTGAATTCTTGTAGCAAATTTTATGTTCCTAAAATATTTACTTATAATTTACTAAGTTTATATGACGTCCTATTTACTAACCAGTTAGGATGCCCTCGACATGCTGAGAGGTTTGCTTGTCTCCAAGCTCAGTCTGAAGTCCAGAACAAAGTGTAAAACCCGTCTTCATTCTTACTTCCATAAGGATAAAATCTGTTGTTGATGCTCTGCTGTATCTGGTTGTACTTACATTAGAGGAGTGGAAAGCAGCTTACAGGCGGCTAGATGTTCCATCTGAAAGCTGCATGGGTTTGATAGTGGGACAGAGACTGTTATTAGAAAGTATCTTCTTAAAAACTATATAGGTTAATATGTGAAAAAAATGTGAAAGTTGTATTCTTGATACTATCTTGTAAAAAACAATGGACTGAAAGTATTTGTATTAAATTTATAATAGTATTTATAATAACAAATGAATTTCTTTCTTACATTAATTTAGGAATGGCTACCTGCAAAAAACCTGGGAACCGAGAATGCCAACATCATTGTAAAAATAAACATGCCTGTGGACATGAGTGCTGTGAGTGTTGTTAGGATTACTTCAGAATCCTTCCAGGGGATCTGAGTCCAGTTCCAGTCACCCACAGCAGTAGTCCGCAGCTTCAGTCCCAGGGGCCAGGACCCTCTCTTCTGGACACACACACACACACACTTAAGGATAAAATGAATTTAAAAAGAAGTGTATTTAATGAATAATAATCATATGCTAATTTTCTATGTATGATATTTATATCATTCAACTTAAAACTTGCCAAACAGTTTTCCTTTGTGGTAGGAGAAAACAACATGAAAAAAACTAAACATTAGATTTGACATTTCAAAGACATTTAGTTTAGTTTTGCTTTTTAACACTAACAAAAATGTAATTCAAATGATCTAAACTGTTACTGGCCATCTGGTCAAATCTGTTACCCAGTCCTTTGGAGGCTGAGGCAGGAAGATTGTGAGTTGAAGGCCAGATTGAGACACTTAACAAGACCTGCCTTAAAAAACAGAAACAACCAGAAAAGAGTCTTCAATTTCTTTTAATAGGTAAAATTGGAGTTGCACAAAAGCCAGAAGTTAAAGAGTCAGCAGTGTCTTCATATCTGTCTGACTTAAAAAGCAGAGATGCTGTTTCTTCTCTTCCTCCAGCTAAGCGACTCAAGGTGAGCTTTAACAGCAGTTATCCTTTGTTCTGCAGTTAACCGAATGCAAATGTCACTTATGTGTCGCTTAGGAAAGTAGATATCTACAGTATTCTTTAGAAGTCTTAATGGGCTAGACTAGGAATGATTATAATTTATAAACAATTGATAAATCTACTTTGGAACATAACTGTGCAGCCCCTTTCTCCCCAAGTCTAGTAGCTAATTAAGCCAGAGAACAAGAAAAGGGGTCTGAGCTTGACATAGTTCAGCAGCAGTTGGAATTAGGCAATGCTGTCCTGTCTTGGCTTTGAGCTGCACTGAGTTGGAGATTCTGAAGTAAATTTGGATTCTTGCCCCTAAGGCTATGAATGAACAAGAGCCTTCCTTCCAAGCAGTGAAGCAGTGAGTGTCTGCTGCTTGGAAGAGGTTCTTCCTTCATTGGTGGTGGGGACGAGGTGAAAGAAGCAGTCAAAGCCAATGCCCATCTTTCTGGCTTGATAACTGGGAGAAAAGCTAGGCCTCTAGAGTAGGGAGAGTGAAGGGCAATCAAGGTGGGCGAGACAGAATAGACTCAATTTAGGAAATACTGGATTTAGGGCTGGAAGTAGTAAATTGCTTACTGGTTTAGTGCTTGCCTAGTATGTGTACTAGTTACTTTTCTACTGATGTCATAAAATGCCATGACCAAGGCAACTTACAGAAGAGTGTATTTGGGTTTATGGTTCCAGAGGGTAAGTTTAACATGGGGAGGTGTGGCAGCAGGCGGTAGATATGGCAGCTGGAGCAGAGAGCACAACTTGAAATGGCAGGAGTCTTTAAACTTTCAAAGCCTGCCTCCAGTGACATGCTTCATCCAGCGAGGCCACACCTTCTAAACCTTCCCAAACAGTGCCACCAGCTGGGGATGAAGTGTTGAAATACATGAGCCTTGGGGGCATTCTCACTTAAATTCTGTGTTCAGTTTTCAAATACCACACTACACACACACACAAAAAAAAACAAGATATCCACATAAGATGCCCTAGAGGCAGTTAGCTCTACCTGGAAATCAGACAAGAAAGGGAACAGAAATAGAAATATAAATTTGAGAGTCATCCATAGCAATTTAAGGCATGGAAGTCAAAAGATCTTTCTGACAGTATATCATATGTCATATATATCATATAGGGTGAGAAGGATGAGTTAAAACAAACAAAAACTGTCTATTTTTAAGAAGAGTCTGAGAAGAATATTTGAGAACTAGCCCAAGACTCTCCTAATTTATTGATTTCTGGACTTTATTTACCTGCAATAACTTTACTACTTGATTTATTTCTGAAAGTGATAGTTAAAATTGGAGTGGCATTTTTTTATTCACAGATACAGATGAACAAATCTCAAAATGTGGACCTTAAAGAGTTTGGTTTTACTCCAAGGCCTTCCCTTTCCAGTATATCAAGGTACAAACACAATGTTAATATTTAATGCTACTCCTCCAGATTGCCACCTATCCAAGGGGAGTTAGTCACAGGGTTTTGGTATTTCATGTTACCATTTCTTGAATCTCCTCTTTCCTAGGAAACCACCCATCCCTTATGTCATCCCCTGGTTCTCAGCTTTCTGAGAGACAAGAGATGCTTAACAAGGAAGCCATGTTGGCATACCCAGTCTAATCTTTCTCTGCAGGTGCTCATTCCATTATTGGTATAATACCTTAGACCTGAAAAATACTTTATAATTTGAAAATTTTGCATGTGCAATGTATCTTTTGACCTTCATAACAACTTGGCTCATGAAATAATGTTATTTCATGCTGTTTTATATTGTTCATTTACTGGTTTATGCTGTGAAACAGTATCTTGGTATGTAGCCCACGCTGGCCTTGAATTGTATAGTCTAGCCTTGTCTCACACTCATCATCCTATTGCCTTCTCATGTGCTGAGATTATAATTGTATACCTTAGTACATGATATTTATTTAATTTTATTAATAAAAACTAGACCTCATATTTCCAGTTAATAATCAGTAGACCACAGATGATAGATAATTCATTGTTTTTTTTTTTATATCATGATGCAAAGAAGAGAATATTGTATATGTAATTTCCTATTCAGCTTAGGATATTCTTTTCTGCATTTTAAACATCTTTTATTCTTGACAGTTTAACCCTTGCATAGAATGAATTTCAGTACCTTCACTTCCTATCCCCTCTCACCCATGCCTCTTCTCCCTCTGAAACATTCTTTCCCACGTGCCCTCCTCTACTTTCATGTCCGTGTGTGTGATCTACTGCTTAAATTAGGATCCTTTACATGAGCATCGGCAGAAGCTATTTACCGGAGCACAGGCAACTTCCCTGTGCCTGCCTCACTGAAGAAAATGATCCTCCTCCTTCTGGTCAACACTAATTGTCAACATCTCTCAGGGAGGGGTCAGATAGAATTGTAACTGCTAGGATGACAGTCTGTTTATTTACCAACCATTATAGAGCAAGAGCTGACCAATCAGAAGTCTAGATCCCAGCCTACTCCAGA
>JANHMN010000028.1:4814298-4822795 GCA_030674055.1 Rhabdomys pumilio | reverse complement strand
GCCATGTAAAGATGACTGACTCAGCACCGGGCCATGTAAAGATGACTCAGTATTGGCCTCTTCCATCAAACACTCGTTTTTACCCTTTGCTGCCCAAGCCAATTACAGTTCATCACAGTGTTGTAAAATGAATAAACTTTGCTTTTCTATTTATATGAATAGGTAGTTTCCAAGGGCAAATTCAAATTTATTATACTTCCTTTTTTATCATTTTGTTTATCTTCATAAAGATCAAAATATTTAAACATCCCTGAATTGCCAATATTAGAACAGAGGAATCAGTGTGAAATCTATGGAAAAGTTCAACAGGGACCATCTGAATATTGTGACAAAGGTAAGCTGCAGTTGCCATTGAGTTGTGAGGGAGTTTGGTGTTGCTAAGGTTAACAAGCTGTTTAACTGAAAATCCAGCATCTAAAAGAATTATGGATATTAACAATAGTTTTCTCTTGGGTTATTGAACCGATTTCAAATGTTTTAGACTATTTAAAATTATCTTGCTGTATACCAAAGATCTTTTAAAGTATCTTCTGTACAAAGTGTTGACTATTTTATTTAAAGATGATATGAGAAGGAACTGGGAAGATCAGAAAGTCTTATGTTAACCAAGTATTAAAATGATGAATATTTTCAGAAATTTAAATAATTCTATGGATTTGAAACTATTACAGTTTCATAAAATCCTTGTGTGACCTGGGGGAAATTGCTTAACCTCCTTGGGTCTTAGCCTGATCTTTAAAATCAAAGTCCTGAGGCCAGTACAATGGCTTAGTGGGTAAAAGTGCTTGTTGCCAAGCCGGATGACCTGTCCCAGAATTTACTTGGAGGAAAGACAGACTTCTTCTGCATGTTGTCCTTTGACCTCCACACACACACTGTGGCATGTGACATACACACAAGGATGCATGCACACATATATATTCACAATAGTAATTTGAGAAGCATAGAAATTCTGTAGTCTAGATTTGCTTTTTGTCTGTGCCTGTCATTAAAAATGCAGTAATACATAAGAATTCTTTAGCACTATTATTCTGGGTTCTCTTGTTACTAGTGTTTCCCTGGTGCATGTGTTAAAAGCACGCTGTATTGAGGTGCTGAGCAGTAACGATCCGTGAGCTGTGGCTGTTCAGGTGGCAGTGTGTGATGTAAATGGAGCCGTGAGCTTTGGAGCTTCCTGAGAACGTCTTCACACCTAGCTTTGGTGTCACTTCAGAGGGTTTGTCTCCTCTCACAGGTTAAGAGCCTAGGCAGTTGTATATGCAGCCCAGTGGTTTAGTGCTTGCCTAGTGACATCCTAGGTTTGATCCCAACATGTCAAAATGGATAAACAAACAGATAACTAGATGACAGTATGGACAAGAGCATCTGCTACCTCTCATGAACTCCACTGGGCCCAATGTGGGATCAGAGAAGTTCTGTAATCTCACTGGGACGATCAGAGAACTTATCTAACTAACAAAACAGGAAGCTCACACTTTCAACCTTTTTATTTTTATCTTTTTCAACCCACAGCCCTCTGACTTGTTTCCTCCCTATACTGCCACACTATTCTCTGCTCTTGTACACACAGCTGATACTTCCCTCTGGTTGCCTTCCTGCAAGTCTGTAGTCTCCCATTTTACTTCTTGTTCAGTCATCCTAAACTCTGGTTATCTAGACCCCTGCCCCCAGGAACATCTGTGCTTTTGCTCCACAGTGGGTGCTCTCTCTCTCTCCCTCTTATTTCACTTTGAGGAAGGAGCCATGTGTAAGATAGTGAAGCTGACAGGATCTAGAAACAGTCTTCCTGGGCCCGACTTCTACATCTGCCATTCACTATAGCCCCTCATAGTATACTTACCTTCTTCATCTCAATTCTCCTACCTCACCATTTTAGACATTTTAGGATTAAATGAGATAATGCTTATAAAATCATGAGGTAATACCTGGTATTATTAATGGTAGCAATTAGTATGTTTACTATAATTTTCACACATTAGACTTTATTGTCAAAACATATGTTAAGTTTTGAGAATGTTTTAAGAAAAACATAGCAATTTCATTATCTGTATTGCAGTTTCACAAAGAGAAAAAGAAAAAAGTATTAGAAATTATATGAGAAAGCATTTTGAATCATAAAATTTAATTTGGAAGGGACCTTTGTGCGGTTTCTCATTTTACAGTAAAGAAAGCCAAGATTCCAAGAGATTAAATGACTTGCCCAAAATCACATACCTAATTAATGACAGGGCCAGAAATAGATTCCATATCTCCTGATTCCCAGTCCAAGCCATTTCTAGAAAATGAAATTGACTTTTAGTTATCAGTTGAAAATTGAGTGTTGAACTTAGAGTGTATGAATTCTGTCAGGTCACCACCATCTCAGCCCACCTCACCCAACTCATGTCTTTTTCTGATTTTGCATCTATCATTAACCCTCTATTAGTCTCAAAAAGAATTATTTTTTCTTCTATTAAGACTTAACCTGAATTCTGTATAATCGTGCCTTCTCTTGGAATTTAGACTTAACCTAAATTCTGTATAATCGTGCCTTCTCTTGGAATTTAGAAGGCCGGTTGTTCCTCTTCTCTATCCAGTATTTTCCTAGTCTGCTTTCTGGGTTGTTTTTGAGAAAATGCCTCTCCACATACCCTGCCTCACTTGGAGCTGTCGTCCACACTGCCTTCCCCTTGCCCCCCATGCACCGTCTGCTCCCTGCTGTCTGTTCCCTCTGAGCCTGTAAATATGCTTAAGCATTGCCTTCTTCAGCCCCACATCCATCTCGCTGACCGTGACCTGTCTGATAAGTGCTTTGACATTCTACACAAAGGGACTTGCACAAAGGTAAGTGGTTATCTGCACGGACACTGGAAGTCTAAGTAGGCATCTGGCATTAATCTTGGCTAAGTCAGGCACTCAGATGATCCCATCAGACCTCCGGGTTTCTCTGAATCTTTTAGCTATGTTTCTTGTTAGTTGCTTCACTTATTAAATAGACTTACTTATATGGCAAGCCCTCCCAGTTTTTAATCTTTTCAGTTTAACAACCTCAGTAGAAAAAGATAGTTTTCTCTTGTAGTTGTACAGTCTTGAATTCATTCTAGTTAGTCTATTTTGAGTAATGTAGTCACTTGGATAAATCTCTATAGCTGGGGAGTAGACATTCTGTCCCTATAGCCCCAGGAAAAGCAGGGTACCTCACCAGGATCACCTAGGATGACAAAGGTATGTTTTTCCCCAAAGAAAAGATTCTTCTATTGATAGAAAGTTCAGCATGCCAGAGATGATGATGATGATGATGATGATGATGATGGTGATGGTGATGGTGGTGGTGGTGGTGGTGATGGTGGTGGTGGTGGTGGTGATGGTGGTGGTGATGGTGGTGGTGATGGTGGTGATGGTGGTGGTGATGATGATGGTGGTGGTGATGATGATGGTGGTGGTGGTGGTGGTGGTGGTGATGGTGGAGGTGGTGGTGGTGGTGGTGGTGGTGGTGGTGATGATGATGGTGGTGGTGGTAGTGGTGGTGGTGGTGGTGGTGGTGGTGGTGGTGGTGGTGGTGGTGGTAAATCAGAGTCCTGTGGTCTCTGTATCTGTATCTTGCTTTCTTGTCAAACTGAAAAGTATTGAGAGAACAGTTTACATTTGCTTATTTCCATCTTGGTCACTAGTCCCTCACTAAAATTGAGGGACTTCATCATTACTTTGAGACTGCTCTTCTTGGGCCCTGGAGTGACTTAAGCGAGAGCTCTCTGAAGGACCTGACACTTCTGTTCTGGCCTGCAAAGGCCTCTCTGGTTCAGTGGGTTGCTTACATCTCAGACTCTTGTGGGGCTGGTGTCTCACATGGACCCATCCTCTTCTGTCTCTGTCTCTCTGCTTCCTATCTCCTCTGCTTCCTGTTCCTGTCTCCCACTTTCTCTCTCTCTCTCTCTCTCTCTCTCTCTCTCTCTCTCTCTCCTCTTTTTACTACAGACAATACCTCCTAAGTCACATCTTAAATCACCAGCTAACTCCTGATAATTAGTAAGTTTGTCTTTTTCTAAGTACAAATCTATTCCTATAACCACCCTCCTGGGTGCCGCTGCCTCACAGTTAGCAGTGCCCACATCTAAACTCTGGTCATTTTGTATTGCATTCTGTTGCTTCTCTTTCCTTAGATCAGTGCGTGGCTTTTCTGAGCTGCTAATGGGAGAGAAAGGATGCTTCTAATCTCTCACTCTTCACCTAGCTCAGCACAAACCCAGTGTGTGTCATGCTGCATGTGCACATTTGCTCTCTCCTCTGCTGTTCTTCCTGATTCTCAGGCTTCAACACTCATCTCCAGGTATTGTTTCTATACTTTTCTCACATGTTGCCTGCTTCAGTCTATTATTCTTCAGTCCATAGATATTCCAAGTAATCAAACAGCATCTGATCGTTTAGTCTTCGTGTGAGAGCATCTTCAGTGGTTGTCTTTGCTGATAAGAACAGAAAGATCTTAAGGTGACAATTACTTTGGCATGCTTTGACCCATGCTTGCCTGTGCAGCTCCATTGAGCCCTTTCATTTCCTCTGTCTGGTCTCTCGTATGCTGTTCTTCATAGACTAGCTCTTCTGCTCCACAGTCACAGCCCCATAAGCTGAGAGGGAGGAGGGCTACAACTGTTCTTTACATGGTTTGAATCTTAAAGAGCTCTTTCCCCCTGTTCTTCTCGCTGCATTGCCATGCCTTCTCATACTATTTCTGTTTCTAGTATATGTCCTACTGTGTGTGACAACACACAAAAGTGTAAATGGGAACTGTAGCCGTAGGCTCAGCTGACAGATGAAGAGCACGGCACATTTGAGTGAGCAGGCCTCAGAGGGGAATACTGCTTCAGGCTCACACTGTCTTATGAGAAAGTTTTGTTAAATTTTTAGAAATCTTTCAAACACTGTTAAACTGCTAGTAGTAGCTTTTATAGTAAGCATTTTATGATAATTTAAAATAAATTCCATTCAAATAAATGATGTTAAGAACAAAGATGATAGTGCTGAAAAACTAAACTTCCTGATATACTGTATGTGCTGTTATCTGTGTTCTTGACATTTTTCAGTATGGAAAATACTATGGAGTGGGCTGCTACAAAGTTATTTACAGTAGGAATTAGAATCCATTAAAATTAGGAGGAGGCTGGTAAGATGGCTCAGTGGGTAAATGAGCTTGTGGTGACAAGTCTAGAGACCTGAGTTCAATCCTCAGGACATACAGAAAGTAGACAGAGAGATGGACGGAGAGATGGACTCCACAGAGCTGTGCTGTGCCCTCCACAGCACACTGGGGCATGTGCATCCTCATGAAAAGATGATAAAATTAATCTACCTAAAATTAAGTTTAGTGACCCTCCCAGTACCTGTAGCCCAGTAAAAAGAATTGTCTGAGCAATATACCCAGTACTTGGCATGTGCTTTTGAAAATTGTTGCTCAGCTCTGCACAGCAGCTGAAGGATGGGTCTCACACATCAGTTTAAAATGACATGTGCTTTGTGCTCCAACAAGTGCCTACACTCTTGTGCACACTCAACAGGTTTTCCTGGATGGGACAATTGGACAGCTTCACATACAAACACCCTGCCAGCAGGGATGCTCAGCAGACATGCCAGTGCACCTGGGGACCACAGAGTTGCAGATGCAGAAAAAAGCAAGGCTTCAGAAGTTTCCAGTGTGAACTCAGAGCTGGGAAATGAAGTTTGGGATGACTTTGATGACGAAAGCTTGCTAGAAGGCATGAGCCTTTCAGCTGATGCTGAGAAGACGGCTGTATCGGGTAACTGTGTTTTCATAAAGCAAGCTCATTAGGAAGGCTTTGAATAGTTTTATTTTGGTCCCTGAGACTTGTTTCTTTTTCTTTTCTTTCTTTCTTTTTTTTTTCGCCTTTTTGTATATGTTTGTTGAAGTAACATTATAATTTTTCACAAACCTAAATAAGAAGTGTCTCTTCCACAAGAGTGTTTTTCCCTCTGAGGGCAAAGACCAAGGTTGCTTCCTATTGATGGCATAAGAAACAAGGTGGGTTTTTCTTCTTTACCCTATTTGCCCTCTCTTTTTAATTTTTTAAAATTATTTTATCATATATATATGAGTGCATTGCCTATATGCTGTGTGGCACATGCATGCAGTGCACACCAAGGCCAGAAGAGGGAGTCTGATTCCCCTGGAACTGGTGTCATGGATGAACCAAGCTGCCATGTGGGTGCTGGGAATCAAACCAGGGACCTCTGGAGGAGCAGCCAGTGCTAGTGCTCTTAACCATTGAGCCATCCCTCCTGTGTCTTGTTAACAGTCCTATTAAATCCAGGTTGTTTATTAACTTGTTCCTCATAAAGCAGACTATCCTGGTCTCCATTCTGAGTTCACCGAGGGTCTCTGTGAAGTGCAAAGGTGTTTTCTTTTTATTCTTCTGCTTTCAAGGAAAGGGACCAGCCTGACTTCTAGTGGAAGTGCTCACTTTTAGGTATAAAAAAATAAGTAAGTAAGAAGGTTAGTGATCTCTGTGTTGGAAGGTGTGTTTAAATCAGACATAAACCAAAAACCATGACACAGACAATGAGTTACAGATTTACTCTGATTACTAAAAAAGGTAATTGAAACTCTTACTAGTCATTTGACTAGAGGGAAAAAAATGGCCATATGCTTGCCATGTGGACAGAGAAACTAGTTCCTCAGCCTGAAGAACACTCTCCCCCCCCCCACAATTGCTTGCAGACACATTCTACCACAGACACCTGAAACACATCAGAACAGAAGGCCACAACCACTTAGAAGTTAAAATGCTATTGTCTTGGGATCCTAAAGACCACACTCTCTCAGGAAGATCAGAACTTGATCACTTATGCAGAATAGAGCTAGGAATCTGTGATATGGATCACTAGTCACATCGCTTATATCACTGAGCAACTACTAACCCCTAACTGAACACTGTTGATGTGTCCTGCAAGCTAGAAGTCAGTGAACGCTGGCCCTCTGAGGTGACCTAACCTGTGTGGGCATAGCTTTGTCACTGAGAAAACTTTATCCCCATGTGCAGAGTATTCTAAACAATTACTTTCAGGCCATTAAAAAGGCTGAATAAATTTCAATTTGGTTATATATCTGAATTTAAAAAATAAGCCAATGCTGATAAGTTGGAGACCTTTAAACATAATGGGTAATAAACTATGTGTTTTATAGTCTTATTTTCTTAGCTTTTTGTCTTACGTTTTCCGTACAAATCAGTTTTGATTATGGAGAATTACTTATCGTGTTGTCTAGGCCTTTGTCAACTTTACACAGGCTCGAGTCATCCAGGAAGAGGAAGACTTAACTGAGAAAGGGCATCCATCAGATTGCTCCTTAGACAAGTCTGTGGGAGCATTTTCTTAATGATTGATTTGGGAAGGCCCAGTTCCCTATGGGCAGTGCCATCCCTGGGAAGGTGGCTAGCGGTGGGATATAAGACAGGAAACCGAGTAAGCCCTGGGGAGCAGCCCAGTAGCACTGTTTCTTCATGATCTGTATTTCAGTTCCCACCTCCAGGCTTCTATGCTGGACTTCCCTTCATGATGATAAGCTGTAAAACCTTTTCCTCCCCTCCCCAGATTTCTCCTCACAGTAGTCAAAAGCAAATTAGGACACCTATTCCTTTCTTTAATTTTTTTTTCTAATTTCTGTTTTTTGTTATGGCTTTTCCATCTGACTAAGAAACTCATGTCCAAATTTTATGAGTCCTAGGGAAGCTGAACGTAGTCCTTATCCTTGCACAGAAAGCACTTTACCCACGAACCTGCCTCCTCAGCCTCTGCACTTCTTTCTAAGCAGTCCTGTTCAGAGAGATGCCTTAAGAAACTTGGGACAACACTTTCATTAGCTGACAGCTGGCGTTTCACTTTAAAATGTTCTCTCTTCTCGTAGGATTTGGACACACTCGTGATTCAAGTCTTGGCGGAAGTAAGCTACCCTTCCAAAAGTCAAGCAGCAGATTCCAAAGAGACATCTCAAACAGGCAAGCTTCAGAACTTGAGTCTGCAACTCCTAGAGCTTTATATCCTCTTAAAACATAATTGGAGATGGGGCTCAGGCCATTAGATGTCAAAGAATTGAGTGTGTTAACCACCCTACCTTTGCTAGTGTTGGAGGTTTCTCTCTTGAAGTGCTGTCACCAAACCATTTGCATCAGAACTGTCCATCTGGCAATACTCATTAAAGGTCTGAGTTCTTGTCCCACCTCAGACCTCTGGGGTGGAACCCAGGAACTTATAGTTTCCAAACAATGGAAAAGAGGCAAATAGGCATTCTAGGTTTAAATTTCTTTTTTAAGAAAAGGACACAGACTTAAGCAGACAGACCATACCCAGGGACCGTTGATGTGTGTTCTGTATGGCCGTAGAGGTGAAAATGAAGTCGCAGAGTGTAAGGGCCTTAACTGTCACAATAAGTACACAATTTCATTCTCAAACTCAAGAGCCTTAGAAGACCTCAACAAAGGGAAACATTACTTAGCTGTAGCTAGTTATTGCT
>JANHMN010000028.1:4806798-4809298 GCA_030674055.1 Rhabdomys pumilio | reverse complement strand
ATATGTACTACACTTCCATCAGACACTTAGAACAAAACTAATTCTGTCTCCTGCTATGGACAGCCCTGCTTGTCTTTATAATTGGTCTGTATCTGAATCTATCAAACAACCTTTAAAGGTTCTTTAGATCCATTAAAATGAAAAACTGATGCACTAAATTTTTTTATCCTTAACTTTGGCACTACAGAAGTAAGAGTTTAATTCAATGTGATCTACTAAGTGAAAAACACTGTTTGGTCCTTCGGAGGATGAGACTACTGTTTCTGTTCTTGTGGGGTTTACATGCTGGAGAGACAATAAGAAATGCAATAAAGTACAGGTGTGCCTCAGACCTCTAGCATAGAGTAGCTCTCACTGTGAAGCAAGGTATATTAATTTTTTAATTTACTGGTGAGTATAAAAGTTATGTTTATATTACACTGCAGCCTCTTATATATGCAATAGTATTGATGTCTTTAAAATGTGTTTGTTTTTAAAATAGTCTATTGCTAAAAAATGCTAACAGTCTTCTAAACTGTTGTAAAATGGCACCAATAAATTGCCCCTTGTGAGGTACATGACCTTCAGCTTCTACGTAATGTAGCACCTGCAAAGGACAATAAATGGAAGGAAATAGGTGCTATCCGTAAGAGGTGATGCAGGGAGCACACTGCACCAGCAGTGCAGTGAGTCACTTGAGGTTGCTCTGCACCATACTCAGATCTTCTCACTTAGGGCTGGGGTATTCCTCAGTGGTTTATATTTCCAACAAATTACCTGAAGACCCTGTGCTGTAGGTCCAGGTTCCGCATTACAAGCACGGTTTTAAGAACTATGGATATGGTCTTAACTACATAGTTAAGATGGTCTTCAAAGAGAAGTTAAAACTTGACCACTACAAAAAACGACTAACACTTTGTTGAGGAACGCATGGAAGAAAAGGACAGTCTAGACAGAGATACCAGCCTGAGCAGAGGTCTGTGGAGGAAAGCATCTGTTTGAGAAATAATGAACAGCTGTTTTTGATTTTTTTTTTTTTTGCATAGGTTAATGCTATAGAGGTTTAGAATATAACTTAATGCCAGACTGTGAAGATCTTGAAGTGAAACCCAAACTTTAATTAGTAGACTAACGTTTCTCAATTTTGCATTATTATAAAAATATGGGTAGTATATCAAATATATGAATTCTTGGACCTTAGAAACCACTCTTTGAGAACCCTTAGCCTGGGGTCACAGGGTCATACTCATCTGTATAATTGTAGATTCTAACTGGTGTCTGCATTTAAGAACATTTACTTTTGTGGGAATTTAAAAGGTACCAGTGAAGAAATTAGGGCAAATAGGAGTGAGGCTTAGCATCAAACAAGGTAATCAAGCTTAGGCCTTGGTCAGTTAGTCCGACAAAACAACCATCCTTGAAGACCTTGCTTCTCATGCAGATAAGGAGACTGTGAGAGGGGAGGCCAGACCAGTCAGAGTCTGTGTGCTAACAAGGTTCCAGGTGATTTTGTGTATATTAAAGTATGAGAAACTCCTATATGTGAAAGAAAGGAAAGGAAGCAATTATCAGAATTCTAAGACAATTCATTCCAGAAGACTTATGTAAGAGTAATGACTATTCCTATTTTCTGCATGTTGTGTACTTTGTTGTCACTGTTAGTTTGAGGTAGGGTCTCGCTGTGTAGTTCTGGTTTACCTGGACCTCAGTCTGTAGACCAGGCTGGCCTTGCACTCAGAGATGCAGCTGCCGCCGCTTCCCAAGTGCTGGGATTAAAGGCGTGAGCCACTATGTCCTGCTTATGCTTCCTACTTATAATATAATGGACAAAGGGTTTTAAATTGTCTTTCAGAGTCGGTATTCTTCACCAGTGGTATAATTATATCCATAATTCTCATGCATCAGCTGACTATGTAGCTTGAGGGTACTCAGAGTTCTAGAGGACTCTGGAGTTCTGTTTTAATTAACATAATAAAGTAAATAATTCAGAAGAATCATCTTTATTTCCGTTTTAAAACCTTCCCCTAGCCTGATACACCCCTTACAGAGCCTTACATACTTAAGCAAAGTCCCACAGAAACCAGCAAGACCTCACACTGTCCATTCCACATGATTTAGAAAAGGGACACAGCTTGCATTTGTACATATATGTTACAGCTATAAAAATTTGTATTTAATAATCTTTAACTCCCATTTCAGGGGATCCAATGGCCTCTCTGGCCTTTATAGGCACACATGAGGTAGTCAGACATATAAACACTCAAACACATAAAATAATGCGTTTTAATAATAAAAAGGAATTTCAATTAAACTAATGTTGTCTCTTTATGACAGTAAATGACTTCAGTTTTTGTACACTGTGTGGACAGTAAACTCACTAGGGTTGATAGTTTTGTAGACTGTGCGGACAGTAAACTCACTAGGGTTGATAGTTTTTGTAGACTGTGCGGACAGTAAACTCACTAGGGTTGACAGTTTTGTAGACTGTGCGGACAGTGAACTCACTAGGGTTGATAGTTTT
>JANHMN010000028.1:4770649-4781345 GCA_030674055.1 Rhabdomys pumilio | reverse complement strand
AGGTCTGTAGTGAGGTCACAGGTCTGTAGTGAGGTCACAGATCTGTATTGAGGTCACTGATCTGAAGTGAGGTCACAGGTCTGTAGTGAGGCCACAGGTCTGTAGTGAGGTCACAGGTCTGTAGTGAGGTCACAAGTCTGTTGTGAGGTCAAGGATTTGAGGGCAGAATCTTTGGCCATCACTTTAAACCAGCAGAATCTCTAACTGCATCACAAATGTTCATCGTTACAAACATGGGTAAGTGTAGTTCTCACCTGTCATCAAAGAATCTTCTCTTTGCAACAGATGGAGACCATGACAAGAAACTACAACTGACCCAAATGCAGAGAAGAAGTGGCCATGGCAACCCAGACCCAGATGACACACCTGCAATCAATCCTTATAGCTAAAGCTCAGGGAGCATCTAGGAAGAAGCAGGCAGTACGTGGGAGTCAAAGGACCAGCCGTGAGTGAGTGAGTGAGTGAGTGAGTGAGTGAGTGAGTGCCTCTGAGAAGTGGCCCATGTTGCTTCACCAGGATGGCTGCCAAAACAAGACCAGAAGGGGGACAGCAGCAATAGACAGAATAGCAGATAACACGGAAAGGGGAATCTCACGGGGCTCTACCCCAGACAAAGAGCTACAGGCAGCTAAGGGATACCACCTTGGTGAGGGTTGCTAACCATGCAGAAGATTTTTTTTTTACACCAGGGGCAGCACAGTTAAACATCCCCAAGATGGCATAGTCTCTCCTCTGATCAGCGTCTTCCCCAGAAGTGGGGCATATGCTCTGTAACAGCAGACACACCATAACCACGCAGCCCTTCCTTGCCATGCAGCAGATACAGCTTAGCCAACTCTCTGGTCTCAAAGCCCTCAAATTTACTTCCTGCTTGTCTCTCAGGATGGTGTATCCTTCCTTCAGATTCTGTAGAGACTCTCATAGGCATGTGCAGCTGATCTCAGGTCAAGCTTTGATCCTGTCCTTCGTTGACTTAGACCCAGCCTTGAAGCAGACTCCACACAGACCCCAGATACATGCAGGTCTAGTGCGTGTTTCCTTCTGGAATATTTCTTTAACAAAATCACTTACAGTGTAGTAGAAAGTAGGGAGCTGGCTGGATTCCCAGGGTGACAGTGTGATGCAAGTGATGAATATATCTTGTTCCTACATCAGAACAGATGGAACAGAAGGGCACGAGGCTGAATCCTCAGAGTGCTGGCTACTCTGAGGCTCGCCTGTGACAGCTCTTCTCAATGACTCAGCTCAGTGAGAGCTACTGTGCTCTCCCCAAGTCCACCATGGGTGCTGTGCTTGTGACTTCGGAGGTCCAGCTGTTGAGAAACACCTGAGTCCTTTAGACTAGGAACATAGATACCAGGGAGTTGCTGTGACAGACCTGACCATGTGTTTTCTTAGAGAATGTAGAAGACTTTGGACTAGAAAATCAGTTGAACACTGTAAGTGGGGCCGAACACACCACCATAGCAGGAACCTAGAAGTCAATGTAGAAGCCGTGTGGACTGTGGAGGTTCAGCTCAAGAGGCTTCAGAGAGGAAGAATATTAGTAACTAGACTAGAGACCGTTCTTATGGTAGTCGGCAGAAACTGGGGGTGCTTTTTATCCTTGTCTTAAGAATCTGCATGAGGCCAAATTGAAAAGTAATGAACCAAGTTCTTTGGGGGAGGTGATTTTAAGACTACATAAGATTGGCTGTGTCACATGTTATTAGTGGTCACTCTTTTGCATGTCTACAATGAAAAAAAGCAACTAGCACAAAAAGAAATACAAAATGTAGAGCTTGAAGAGAAAAAAAAGCACCAGGATGTGGACTGTGACAGAGTCTAAGGCCTGCTCTGCATGGAAAGGGGCGGGTCTCTGCATTAGAAAGGAGCAGGGGTTTCTCGGGGCAAGACCCCACTCAGCTAAACCTCCAATTTACTGGAAGAAAAAATGCCTGAGGAAATGTTTTGCTCCTAAAAAGCAACAGCAAATCAAAGCTGCTGCAATTCCAGGGGCGACTGCCCTCCAAGTTGGTGGTCAGACTCAGCGGCGTGGTCCGCTGGCCTCCAGCTTTACAGTCACAAGGGAATAAAGGCATCATGGAATTTCCCTCCACAATTAAGGAGGCCGGGCATATAGCAGGGAGTCCCTGCCTGGAGGTCCTGAGAGGCCACTGTGAGCACTGTGAAAGTGAATCCTGGCGTGTATTGCGGACTCCACGATGTGAGAGGGCCCAGAGCTCTGGACGATTGACCACTGCACCCAGGGAACAGCGCCATTCCAAGAGAAAGATGTGTGCTGAGGGCCAAGAAGTCAGAAGAACAGAGCCATATGAGCCCAGAGGGAGTTACGGTGATGGACTAAAGTGGTGTCTAAACATCTTCTTGTTTGTGTCTTCAAACTACTGAGAACAAGAGGAAATGTGGACACATGTTTTCACATGCATGTTATTTGTGGGACATTGGTACATGCCTAAAACCAATCCTGTTCTTTCTCCTTCTTCCTCCAACTCCTCCCATGTGATATCCTCCCACATGCCCCCTCTCAAAATCATGGCCTTTCACACACACGCAATGCACACACACACACACACACATGCACACACACCTACTGGTACATGCATATACACATACCTATTGGTACACACACATGCATACACACACATACCTCTTGGTACACACATACAAACACATACGTGCGCACACACATGCATGCACACACACACACCTCTTGGTGCCGTAAAGCCCACAGGTTTGCATAAATACGAAGTGAAATGTGCCCATCATTCCAGCATCATACAGAACAGCGTCTGAGGCTATTCTTAATGTCTTAAGTGTCAGAGGCACATTTGTCACAGTGGACATGGCAGCGTTGTCCCTGGCTTTCTCCTGAGACATTGTTTCTGCACACAGCCAGGAATCCTTCAGTTATCCATAAGGGAATGGAAAGCCCATCCAAGATTCTGCCAGACATCAGTGGAGCCTGAGTCCATTCCCAGCATTCTCTGGAGTTTAACTTGAGAAAATAATAAGAATCCTATAAGATCAGTGATCTCACTCACTTGGACGGCAGTAAATCTCTCCTATATTACTGCTCAGCCTCTGAGAATATTATATTGGGTCTCGTTTTATTAAAGAATGCCGTGCATACCCAGAAGTCACTACTTAATTTTTAGCTGCAAGATACAATTTCAAAAAACCATTATCTAGGAAGTGCAATAATCAAATAATGTAATCATGGATGTTAAACCTCTTTGAAATATTATTTTAAATGCTTGCTAGCTGGAAAGCAAGGTTGACGAGGAGGTACCCGACTTGGTTAGCTTTGTAATTCGGCAAAGCATCAACACTTTTCAGTAAGATATATTTGTCAAAATGTGTTTCCTCTCTGCTTGGTTGTTTTTGAAACGACTAAAGCCCTTAAACAAGGAAGAGAGATTTGCATTTTCTATTTGTTTCAGCTAAGATTTAGGATTAAAGCTTGGTAAGAGGCACAATTGAATCCTTTCTCAGAGGAGCCCGGCCCTTCACATACATCATCAAGAGCCTCTGGGCTTTCTGGCAGTTCTGTGAGCCCGGGCTCATAAATTTCATGACATATGGAAAATATCAGAAAAACACAGCATGCATTTTAAGAAAGCACAGAGAACCAGGCTGACAATATCATGGCAGGTCCTGGTGACATCTACTCTTCCCACCACCCATGTCTGAAGCGCCTCAGAAAGGGTTCATTTGGCCACTGGCTGAGAATCTTGGGCATGATCCAGCTATTTGTGGATTGCATAGCCTTCCCACCCAGAAAGGTGAGGCAAGGTTCTCTCTCTCTCTCTCTCTCTCTCTCTCTCTCTCTCTCTCTCTCTCCAGTTTTTGGCACATATCACTCATATCACTCCCATCTGGAATGCCATTTTTTTCGTTTTCTTTTGCTGCTTTTCTGTTTTCATGTGTGTTTGTGTGTGTGCGTGTGTATGTGAGTGTGTATTGTGTGTATGTGTGTGCATGTGTGTATGTGTATATGTGTATGAGTGATTGTGTGTTTGTGTGAGTGTATGAGTTTGTGTGCATGTGTGTGAGTGTGCGTGAGTGTCCGTGAGTGTGTGTGAATGTGTGCATGTGTGTATGTGTGTATGCATGTGTATGAGTATGTGAGTGTGTGTTTGTGTGAGTGTGTGTGGGTGTGTGTGTGAATGTGTGCATGTGTGTATGTGTTGTGCAGTCATGTATGTGTGTGTGGCTACACATGTTGTTTTCATGCACATGTACATGGTATACACTCATGTGAAGGTCCAAAGTTAACACTGGTATGCTGCTCACTGACACTCCATTTTAGTTTTTGAGGTAGGGTCTCTTGTAAAACTGAGAGTTCACCCATTCAGCTGGTCGAGGTAACCGGCTTACCCTGGGAGCCCCTATTTCTGTGTCCTCAGTACTGGCATAAAGTGGCCACCGCAGCTGCCCAGCTTTTCCATAGGTTCTGGGAATCAAGGCTCTACTCCGCATGCTCGTGTGGTAAGTGCTGTATTCACTGACCCATCTCTCCTGCCTGGGAGCATCCTTCTAGCTCAGCAAACCAACACTCCGGTGCCTCTCCTCTCCACACTTCCTGCTCTGTAACTTGCACTCCCACACACCAGGGCTTACTTCCATACACTGGATTCCCAATTACATGCACCTGGGTGCTCCATGGACCGATGCACTATACCCATGGTTGGTCTGGGAGGCCTGAGGACAGAGCCCATGGAAGGCCATAGACCTGAGAATAAAGAGGGAAATACATCCCTCACCACAGGGGCAGGCAGAGCAGAACCTTGTGCTGTTGGAAGATGGCTGTTAACTCCAGCATTGTGTAAACACTTGGGAGCTCCAGCCTTGGCCTTGTGCTGTTCAGGGTACATGCAGGGTATATCATCTCAGCGTACAGTACACAGAGCCGTGTGGCTCTGTGTGAGAACCCAGAGCAAGGTGTCAAGCCAGCCTGGAAGCATACATGGAATGTGCTTCTGTGACTCTTGAGTGACGTTTGGAGGAAAAAAGAGAGGAGACCTGGAGGAGAGGAGGGGAGAGGATGGGAGGGCAGAATACTCCCTGTGAGAATGACAGTGTGGCCAGTGTCTAGTGTGCCGGGAGTAGTCTAGGCAGATGATGCTGGAGACACCAGAGGCAGAAGGGGTCACCCATGATGTACCAGCAGAATTTAGACCTAAAGAGTAAATAAAAGCTATCGCTGGCAGCTTCAACTAAAGAACTGTTCGAGAATTGGAAGGAATTCAGATCAGGCTCTGGCTGGGTGGAGGATGGGCTGGGGTGAACAGGTCTGGAGAGGATTGTCTAGCGAGCCACTTCAAGCCTGATTTCATTGGTTCCTTGGCAAACAATAGGACTTTTCAAACCCTGGTTCACACAGGGCTGTCAAACATCACACACAGGCACCCCAGTACTCAAGTTAGCCACTCTTATTCATCAACCCCAACATAGCCATGCACTTCAGGATAATACGGGACTGTGCTCACCCCTGGGGCCAGAGACTGTTACTCAAGTGTGTGAGATGACCAAGTGTACTTGGTCCCAGTGTTTGCTTCAAGAAACAGCTAAGAAGGAAAGGAGGTAAATTCAGAAAGAGGCTAAAATAACAGTCAGGATGGCTGAAAAAAAAATCATAAGCAATCATACTGCTAATTACCTACCTGAAAACACCCGCAATGCACATAGTTCTGTGTGTAAATATACAAAATAGTTTAAATGAAAAAATTCTATGAGCTAATAGTGCTCCCTCCAAGAGCCAAAGAACATCTGACACGGACTCCAACACCAGACACGAGAAGCCCTCTTTTGAGTTGTTGGTCAGGATTGTCCAAGAGACTCTCAAAACCTTATAGGCTATTGCTATTGCCCTTAGCTATCTGTCCTCATAATTAGAAGGGAAGAGGCTTCCCAGCTGGAACTGACCTGAATATCCCTCCCTGGTTAGGACTAGCTTTCATGGTACCAGAAGGTATCATACAGGCTTCCAAAGGAGGGAGGCAACCAACAGTCCTTCCCAGCGATGACACCTGTGAGCCAGATCAACGACAGCATGGTGATAACACTGAGGGTGCAGTAGTGACTCCCCAACAGCTGCTGGTAACCAATAGCTCTCTCGTTGGACTTAAGACCTGCTCAACCAGCTGGAAATCATGCCTGATACTGAAAACCTAACCAACTACCCAGGGCTAGTGAAGTCACGGACCTTGAAGGAAAAACTACAGCTTCCAGTTAACCAAACCTACCCACAGATAAATGTAGTCCTCCCTCCTCATTAAGGAAACTTCTCTTTGCAATAGACAGAGACCACTGCAGAAAACTACAACCATTCAAAAGGCAGAATTATGGAGCCCAGACCCAAATGGATACATGTACAAACGCTCTCACACCCAAGGCTTGGGGAACATCGCAGAAGAAGGAACAGAAAGACTGTGGGAACCAGAGAATCCTACTCACATAAAGTCTAACCATGATGGGTGAAATCTGAGCTGAACTAGGATGACACCAATAGAGAAACCTAAGTAGATGGGGGGAGGGGCACACTCAACCATTCACAGAGCGCTAGAGGCAACTAAAGCATGCGGAAAGTGGGAGAAATAATTTTCCCCAGGGAAATGCACACCAATTGGTTATTCAATACCAATTGACCATCCCTGAAAACATATACAAGTAACATACAACTGAGCAGGTTATATTTAGGAATATGTATGTATGTACATATACTTACACACATGTAACAACAGTTAATAAAAAAGAGGTCATGAATTTGACAGAGAACAGGGAGGGTGTAACAAGGCAAGACAGCACAGAGGCTCCTCCATCTTGTATTCTTGCCAAAGACACTTCAGGTTTAACTAGAAGTTGATCTCCCTGATGGAGAATCCCATGGAAAATTACCCAACTCTATTCTAAGAATCCAAGAATGTGCCAGCTAATTTAACTTTTACTCAACTGCTTCCTGTGCAGACCTCCCCCTGCAGCTGCTGAGCAGGATACCAGGGGAAGTGGCTTTAAAAGCCCCTCGCTCCAAATGCTCAGAGCTACACATAGGTCCCAGACACCTGAGTAGGTTCCAGACAACTGGACTAAAGACTTTCTCTTTTTTTTTGTTGTCACTTTTTTATTGGATAATTTATTTACATTTCAGATGCCAACCCCTTTCCCCATTTCCCCTCCCTAGAAAACCCCTATCCCGTGCCCCCCCTTTTCCATTTTGCTTTTATACAATTTTTTAAGATGTTAATCAAAGGCTTTATAAGTATGGTAATGCTCAATCAGAAGTGTAACCTAATACCCAACCTAGCTATGTAAACTATCTTTGACTGGTGGAGACACGTGAACTTCTGCCTCCATGCCCCCCCCTCTCTCTTTCTCTCTCTCATTACCTAGCTTCTCATCTACTTCATCTTCTCCTCTCCTTACTCCATCTTTTCCTCTTGGTGCTTCTTCCCCTTTAGCTCCTCCTACATATTACCCTTCCTGTTAAAATAAAACTTTTCTCTCAAAATACAATTAGAGCATAATTATTCCTATTTGTACCAGTGAGGTACAAGATAGTCTTAATACCCATGGACTAAAGACTTTCAATTGGCTATAAACTATGTCTGAGTGGTCATCTCTGGTGGGCTCCCAATAACAAGGGCTATATGGAAGGGTTTGGAGAGAGGACAGAGAAGGGGAAAATAAAAGAAAAAATTTAAAAGGAAGGAAGGAGGGAGGAAAGAAAGAAAGAAAGAAAGAAAGAAAAGCAAGCAAGTTTGGTAGTGGTGGTGCACGCTTTTAATCCAGAAATTGGGAAGCAGAGGCAGGGGGATTTCTGAGTTTGAGGGCATTGTGGTCTACAGAATGAGTTCCAGGACAGCCTGGGCTATGCAGGCAAGCTCTATCTCAGAAAAGAGGGAGGAGTGGAGGGAGGGAGGGAAGGAAGGGAAGGAAGGAAGAAGGAAGGACAGATGGACTGAAGAGCTGAAGATTCAACCCAGGCCACTGAAACCAAAGGCTTCGTGTTGCTAGGAGAACTGCAAGGTGAAAGGAATGAACCTGAGGCTGTACTGCCACAGCTACTTTGTAACAGGAAGAAAGGCTGGCCCCAGGATGAAGCTGGCCTGTATACAGGAAGGGGAAAGTGAGGAAATAGGACCCGAGGGAGGAATACGGCGACGCTACATGGATCAGGTCCTGGATTCACAGCCATGCCCTTCACGGCAGTCTTCTGACTGTTCAGCGGCAGGAGCAAAACGTTTTCTGGCTCAGAAACTCACAGGAAATAACATCTGACTTCTAAACATTGTTTTTAAAACCCCTAAGAGGTTGGCCGAATCCTCCCTGGTCCCCCTAACACAGGGGCGCGCTGCCACCTGCTGGCCGAAGAGCAGAACGGCCCCAGAAAACCGCTTGACGGTGAAAGCCGGGAAACGCCAGGCAGCGTCACCAGAGTCATTCTCTGTTAACGAGTGTTTCTAAACGTTTCCATCTTAATTGGCTTTCCTTAGAAACAAGGTCTCGTGTAGCCTAACTCAGACTAGCTTCCAACTGCCTCATAGCTGTGACTGACCTTGATCCTTCCTACCTCCGAGCATCGTCTCAGCCAGCCAACAGGTTACCTTTATAATCAGACAAAACAATCAAAATACTCATTTTAGGAAACACTGTATTTTGTATTTTATGGCACTGGCTGTTTAACTGTTCTTAGGTATATTGATTAACTGGCTGTTTTGCTTTGATTTTTTTTAAGCAACCTCGCAAAACACGGAGATAGTCTCTTCGAGTCTCTAGGCTCACGGATCTCCCTCCAACCTTGGCAAGGGTAGGACTGAACATTTCTGAAAATTCTCTTTGGAAATTCTCTGAATTTACCTAGCACTTAAGGATTTTCAGAACCCTCATCTTGCTCAAGCACCGGCTCCCGCTGCTCCCGCTCTTAGCTCGCCAAAGAAAGTCTATCTCGCGGCTTTGTCCTGTTCCTGACAGTACTCAATTTCGTCCGCTTTGGAATTTGCTGTCTGTTAAATCATGCCTCAACCCTAACTGAGCAGGTCAGGACTTGAAAGTGAAAGATGTCAGCTTCCCTCTGGCCTCAGTTTCAGCAGGCACGTCAGGATAACCGCAATGGCCTGATCCTACCGGCAGGTGGCGCCACGTTGCCTGCTCTCCACCCGGACCTCACCTGATGCCCACGCGGGACCCTCATCTTGCTCAAGCCCTGGCTCCCGCTGCTCCAGCTTTTAGCTTGCCAAAGAAAGTCTCTCTCGCGGCTTTGGCTTCTGTTCCTGTAAGCTCTGAAGTTCACGGAGACCTGATACCCACACATTCCCTCCTTGCTCAGCTCTGTTCAGCTCAGCATCAGAGCACATCAGGTGCCTGAGCCGAGCTCGCAGGCCTGGGGTCTGTTTGAACTGCCAGCCAATTCTTTGAGTTCACCCTGCAGAACACCCTGTGCTCCCCAAGACCTTCTCAGCCATTCCAAGAACCCCTTCCTCCTTCAAGGCTCACCCTCATTTCTCATTGCTTGTGAATGTGCAGCCTGGAGCTTCAAGGCAGATGACCTGGCCCCAGGCCATCAATAGCCCATCTCCTCTTTGTCCTCACCCCTGCAGGTTAGCAGACTCCTCATCTCTTACCTGCCAACTTTCCCACTATTTCAAGGTTCACCCACTTTACCCAGTAAGCCGCTATGTAGAGCCTAGCATTCCTACGTGTTTCTGAGGTGTTTGAGCCTCACCAAGACCCTTGAAGATACCCAGGCTCTGACACGGCTGCCATCTGCTACAGCTGCCAATCCCTCAGTGTGTTCCGTGCACTGTGTGATGGCACTCGTACTAAACCCCAGCTCTGGGAACCCATGCATGTGGCCCCTTTCTCTGTCCCTTCTGACCAGAATGCCCAGCTGTGGTCCTTTAGGAACCATTACCAACGATTCTTGGTGAAACTGCCCCTGCATTTGGGACAGGAGGCAACTGTATCCAGAGTGCGGCATCTCTTGTTTAATGTGCACATGGGTTGAAATAAGCGCGCCTGAGTTCAAAACCTGACCTCTCTGCTTAGCCCTGTGCGACCTGGGGTAAGTTTACTGCACGTCTCTGAACCACGCTGGCCTTCAGTGAAGTGGACTTGATGGTTTTATCTGCACCATATGACAGAACACTTACAGAAGGTGGTGTCAGGGAGCCACCACCGTAGTTCCTCACGGCAAACCCAAAAGTGTGCCCAGCATCACTCTCTTCAGAAGGGAAGCTATGATTCAAAACAGGAATCAGTTTCCCTTAATTTAGTGTACACATGGCTGGAGACAAGGCCAGGGCTCAGATGAGGGGTGAGGTAGCTGACAGAAGTTGCTCCCTCTATGAGAGTTTTTTTTGTTCTGTTGGGTTGAGAATTTCATGCATATATACAATGTGCTTTTAATTAAATCCGCCTCGAATCCCCCAGCCTCCGGCCCCTCCCCCATCTCCTCCTCACTTTTCTCTCCCATTTTCATGTCCTCTGTTTTGTTAAAGCCCAGTGTCTGTTCGTGCTCTTTGTCATCCAGCAGATGGAGCATGAGTAGCCTCCCATGTCCGGAACACCCCCACCCCAGCCCCCAGCCCCCACCACCCCACCCCTCCACACCCACCCCGGCACTCATCAACTGCCAGGTTTTAGGTGCAGTCTCCGTGGAGTGGCAGCAGGTCTTCAAGCGGAGGGTAATGATGAC
>JANHMN010000028.1:4735496-4769728 GCA_030674055.1 Rhabdomys pumilio | reverse complement strand
GAGGGTGTGATGGTTTGTATAACAGAGTCTTCATCCCACTGTGGTCGGAGGGTGTGATGGTTTGTATAACAGAGTCTTCACCCCACTGTGGTCGGAGGGTGTGATGGTTTGTATAACAGAGTCTTCATCCCACTGTGGTCGGAGGGTGTGATGGTTTGTATAGGCCTGGCCCAGGGAGTGGCACTATTAGGAGGTGTTGAAGTTGGTGTGTCATGTCACTGTGGGTATGGGACTTTAGGACCCTCATCCTAGCTGCCTGGAAGTGAGTCTCCCCACGGCAGCCTTCAGACGAGGATGTAGGGCTCTCAGCTCTGCCTGCACCGTGCCTGCCTGCAGGCTGTCATGCTACTGCCTTGACGATAATGGACTGCACCACTGAACCCGTAAGTACTAAATGTTGTTTTATAAGAGTTGCTTTTGTCCTGGTGTCTGTTCCAGCAGTAAAACCCTAACTAAGACAGGAGGTATCCTGTAAATATAGGTACTGCAGCTTGTCCTGCTACTGACCAGAGAGCAGAGTGGACCAGGAATCCAGGAGGAATCTGCAACTTAACAGGATTTGGTTGAGATTAGTGTCTGCCCAGGGTGCAGACTGTTCTGTGGAATTAAGCCCGGCAGAGGAATGTGTGCTACGGGAGTTGAGGGACCACAAAGCTAGTTTAAGAGTCTGGGAGAGAACATATTAGTTTTCTGTTGCTGTTATATTAAATAACCACAGACTTGATGGGTTATAACAAAACATGTGTGCACAGGCCTCCTGGAATGGAGGTCTTGGAAGGCTTGAGGGCACCAGAGGAGAATCTTTGCTTTGTCTTGTCCATCAATAGCCCATCAATAGCCCATCAATAGCTCTTGGATGCTGGCACCCTCTTCCTTATTCAAAGCTGAGAATAATGTTTTTCTGTTGTTGCTTTCACCAAGGCTTTTCTCGGTGACCAGTGATGGTGCATGTGACTGGATTGAGCCTTGTCAGTATAGCCAGGGTAACCACCCCACTTCAGAGTTCTCAACAACCATGCCTGCAGGGCCACTTGTTTGAGGTTGTATTGCAGTCTCAATAATCCCTCGCCCTCCCACACCATATTGTGATCTTATTCTGAGATAGGCTTTGAGACACAGTTAATTAGGGTGGGTTCTTAAAATGGGCCCTGAGCCAGTGTGACTCAGGAAAGTTTAGACACAAGCCCAGAGACAGGCGTGGTGGAGAGAGAGCCAGGAGGAGACACATATTACAAGACAGCGTCAGGGAGTGGAGTCCACTGCTCAAAGCCATCAGAAGATGTCAGCGCCACCAAAACCTTGATTTTAGACTCCAACCTCGAGCTGTGAGATAATACATCAGTGTTTCCCGGGAACCACCCAGCTAGAGGACCTCTGCAGCAGTGTGTATTCAGTGCATTCACTTGACCCTGTCAAACCTTGTAATGGGCGGCTGGCTAGTCTTTGCTACCCAAGCTTGCTCACGTTGCTGTCCCCAGAGTCTGAGAGTGTGCTTCACCACAGGGTTTATGGGACATGAAGAACAGACGATATGTGCTGATAATAAAGTAGACAGACAGACACACAAAGTTCAATCTCCCCTGTTACTGCACTAACCTATTAGAGCCAGACTCTCTTTGGATTGGATCGCACTAGAGGTTGTCTTCGATGTCTCGCTGTCTTCCACAACTCTCCCTGCTTTTTATCCTCTAGCTGGAAGGTCAACGCAGCCCTTGCAGAGATCTGATAACGCCTTCACCACCAGCTCAGACTTAAAAGCATCAGTGCCTGCCACGACCCACTGTGGCACAGGAGGCCCAGCCTGAGTTTCCAATCCCATCATTCAATGCTCCACACATCTGTTTACCCCAAGGGTGGTGGTTGACTACTAGAATGTGTCAGCTGTGGTACATGTAAAAAACACATCGTCCTGGTTCAGACTCTGATAGCAGCCATCCGAAGCACTTTCTGTGTATACTGTGGCTGGGGGCGGTAGCCACGGCCCTTCCTTTCTCTGGCATGCCCTTCTCCTTGTCTTGTCTGAGGCAGCGTTCATGTCCATGTCTCCTCATGAGACTCACCCTTACAACACTGCTTTGTTTGACTACAGAGTTCTCATTGCCCGGTTTTTAGAAACCACACCTAAGCCATCAGTCTCTTCCTAAACAGCTATATGCACTTTCTGGTTCTACCAAAGGAATTGGTAACTACGTTTCCCCTCCCTGGGGCCACCTCCTGTGCCGAGAGTCCCACACAGTGCTCCAGTGCAGCCACCACGAAGTCTCCCCCTGGTTGTGCTTCCAGACTCTCCTCTCCCTCCGGACTTGGCCTATTTAATTCATTTCCCCTGTTCTGAGTTTTACACACTTGCGTTTGGATTTTTATTTTATATGCTTCTGCCACAATATGCCTCAGATCCTTTCTGAACCAGAGCAGAAAAGAATTAAATTATTCATCTCTATATTCATAGCACCTGGATAACGTCTGGCCGGAAACTACTCGGCAACAATGTTAA
Organism: Rhabdomys pumilio; assembly: GCA_030674055.1. Classification (NCBI taxonomy): domain Eukaryota; kingdom Metazoa; phylum Chordata; class Mammalia; order Rodentia; family Muridae; genus Rhabdomys; species Rhabdomys pumilio. The sequence continues at coordinate 4,767,234 of JANHMN010000028.1, read as the reverse complement.
ATTTAACTATGGCTTAGAAGGTTTTGCTGGTTTTGATCATGGCGCCCAGAATTGAGTATGCTAGGAGGATTTCTGAGGGGAAGCGTTGGTTTCTGTCCTAGATCTCGGCAGTCCAGTTGTTGTTAACTTCCACCTCCATCCAAGGGCAACCCATTCCAGGAACCTGGACTCTTCAGTGTGGGATTGTGATTAACTGTGAAATTTGGTGAATAGATAACCAGGAAATAAGGAGACAGAAGGATGTCTCCAGGGAGCATGGAGTTCAAATGTGATCTCACAAGAATATGGAATGGGTCACAAGACAGGGGTGGGTGGAGCACTCCAGCAAATGCCAATAGACCAAGGAAGAGGGGCCACATCAGGTCAGGATGTTGCTTGAAGATGTGAGCAATTTAATGTCCCATGTGTGTCAGGAAAAGCAAGTGTGCTCAAGCCCAGATGTAAAACCATCAACATCAAATTGCTGCTTGATAAAACTGTGAAGGAAGAGAAGAAAAAATCTAGAGTTAAAAAAAAATCAATCTCACTTTTTTTGTGCTCATTTTTCTTCAATTTGCATCTACTGTTTCCCTCAGGAGAACTGTCTTTCCTGCGCCTACGTATTATATCTGAGGGGATCGCAGGACTGCCCAAGTCTCTTTAAACTGAAGGTTCATTTTTCCTAGGAAACACTTGAGCGTGTGCAGTCTTGACTCTCATTGTCACCTCGGGTTTCTGAAGGAGTCCCTCGCACTTCCCGCTAGCGATTTTCAAATTGGAAAACTCCACTCAACTGGAATTTCTTTTCCCCTGGTGGGGACAAAAAACTCAAGGTATGCTTACCGATCGGTTGTTACACATACCCAAACCCGTGTAAAGCCGCGTCTAATTTAAATTTGCTTAGATAGATTGGCTTCCATCAAAAACAGCAATCCAATGTGTTGACTTTAATCATATTTTCTTGAAAATCTAAAAAAATCTGAGAGAATTTTTCAAACAACATAAAAACGTATTAATTTTAAATAGATTAAAATGGAGGTTGGTGGAAATGAAGTTGACTATACCATTACCTCGTAGGTAATGACTAAGAGATGTAATGACAGTCTTGTCCAGTTATAATGCAGTATGGCTTCTTGCTAAATAAATTGAACAGAGGACCTTTGACTTCGGTTTGGGTATGTGGTGTCATCCTGGCTCAATGTGCTACTTGCCCTGGCTTGGAGTTTGGTGTAAATCTCCAGGGGTTGACTATTAACCACAGGGGTGTAACCACCTCAGCGGTGCCAAAAGGGCCTGATCCGATGCAGTCTGATGATGGTGGATGGGCTACAGATATTAGATTGGGGGTGGAGTTCAGGGTTATGTCCCAGCTACTCTATGACAGGGACACCCTGCTCAGTTGCAAGTGAACTTAGACCCAAACAAGTCCCTAATTTCTCATCCTCAGACCAACTGAGGACAGCAGAACCCTCAGGTGTAGCCTCAGGCCTCCAATATGCTGAGCCATGAGCCTTGAGCCCTCTTGGGGAGACACACTAAGCACAGAGTGGCCTAGTGCATAGCTGGAGATTACCCTGGCCTGGGAATGGGTTCAGGGTGTCTGGAAGCACCTCTGACTCTGTTTGCTTGTTAAGTCTTCTACAGCCCCCGTGCCTTTGGAGGCATCTGCTCCTTTAACGGAATCCCTGACTGTCCATCAGATTTGGGCTGCTCCATCCCAGTCTCCTCCCCCACGGTCCTACAGGAGCCTTGTCTGGCTCTTCCTCAAACTCCAAAACCCCGTGTGCCTCACTCCCCTTCTAGGTTATGCCTCACCGTGGCTCCTGCTGTGTTGCCAAAGGCATCACAATGAAGTGACTGCATGAGAAAGGCCCAGGAGTCAATCCTCACTACAGAAGAAAACCAAATAAAATAAAACGCCAGGCTATACATTTATGTTTATCTCAAGGAATACTATGGTGGCAGGAAGGGGTAGTATAAAAATATCTTAAATAAGGTTCAATGCCCCCAAAAGATTGGCGTAATTGGGGTGGACAGAACATTTAGTGGGTAGCTCTTGCACTGAGTTCAAATCCCCGAATACACATAAAACTTGGATTTATTATGGAATCCACATAACTTCCTCAAATGAACAGACATCAGCACAAAGCCAAGGATCATGATACATCAGGGCCCTATAACACCATCTAAAGAGAAATGGAAATGTGCAAACTGCCTAACAAAGAAATTAAAACTAATCATTACAAAGAAGCCCAGTGAGCTACAAAATAATAAATCTTAAGAAGAAGGAGAAGGAGAAGGAGGAGGAGGAAGGGGAAGGGGAAGGGGAAGGGGAAAGGGAAGGGGAAGGGGAAGCGGAAGAAGAAGAAGCAGAAGCAGCAGCAGCAGCAGCAGCAGCAATTGCTGGAGCTTTTGGTGCTACTTCTAGGACTTTGGACAAGGAAGTACACTCAGATAAGAATATTAGAAACAATGACCATGGGGCTTTGCTTTTACCACTTTGATAAATTACTACTTTATGTGATCTCTTTGCCTACTACTTTGCATAATTACTATCTTGAGTGAGTCCCTTGATTACTTTGTCTTTGATCTAAGAACTGACTGTTTTTTTGGATATACCTAGAATGATATAAAAGCAGACTGGAGAGAAATAAAGCTGCTTCAGCCTCAGCACTGGCTAGAGTCATGTTGTAATTTTGTCTAATTGTTTTTTTTTTTTTTTTCCTTTTTCAATCCTCACTCCTTCCCTTGAGAACCTGTTGACTGACTAAGCTGGCTTGGTCAGAACTGGAGATATCATAGAGAGTTTTAGTAGCTAATCAAGCCTGAGAGAGGGAGAAAGAGAGGGAGAAAGGGAGAGAGGGAGATATGGAAGGGAGGGAGGGATTGGAGAACTGCCTTGAGACCACACCCCAAATCTTCAGAGAAATGAGCATCCAAATGCAAAAAGCCTCATCGCATCTGCTAAACACAAAGCTCTCCAATTACACACAGTGCAATCTGTTAGTATTCTGTCTAAACTCCACCCCACAGTTACCTGGCAACAGCCAGGTATGCTCCTCCCACAGTTACCTAGCAACAGCCAGGTATGCTCCTCCCCACAGTTACCTGGCAACAGCCAGGTAGACCTGGCCCACTATAAAAGGGGCTACTTACCCCCTCCTCTCTCTCTTGCACTCTTGCTCTCTTGATTCCTCTGTCCTCTCGCCCCTCCCCCTTCCCTTCCCCTTCTCTCCACCTGTTCACGGTCAGCCTCTACTTGTCTACTCTCCCCCTCTCTCTGCCTTTCTCTGCCTCTACTATCCTCTTAACACCACTCCCCATGCCCTGAATAAACTCTATACTATACCATCGGTCGGGTCGGTCGTGTGGCTGGTCCCTCAGGGGGAAGGAATGCCTCTGTATGAGCCCTCTGAGACATCCCCTTCCCCCATACCTCTCCACACACCTCCATAGAACATATTCTATATGTCTTTATCTTTTTATAAACACATCACAATCGAAGCTCAAAAATCAAAGAGCGTTCTGAAAGCATCAAAAGAAAATCACCCTGTGGATACAAGGGACCCAGTGAAACAAAGATCACCCTGTGGATACAAAGGAACCCCAGTTTTGTCAGCAAATTTGCAAGTCAGGAGAGAGTGATGTGAAGCGACTGAAGGGACAGGGAACACAATTAATAAACCAGAGTAATTTAAAAACTGCCAACATAGAATACCACAGCAGACAAAGCTGTAGGCACAGGCCGGGCATGTGGTGCACGCCTTTCAGAGGCAGAGATCTCTAATTTTGAGCCCAATTAGGCCTACATAGTGAGACCTCAAAGGGAAGAGAGTAGGACAGACAGACAGGCAAGACAAAGTTTACCCAGAAAAGCAAGAGCCGAGGGAGGAATGCTAATCACAGAGGATTCTAGCAACGAACACCTGTGAAACTATAAAACCCCGTGTAAAGGGAAGAACACCGTCAAACTCAGTCTTTTTTTTTTTTTTTTTTTACTCTAGCATGTAAAAGTTAAAAGGCAAAAATACTGTGTTTGTATTTTTAAAAAATTAATTATGGCCACATTAATTTACTAATGATATATAAAATGTTGCCCTATAACACTACTTGAGGTGGGACGATCACGAGTTTAAGGCTTAGACATCTCTCCTAATTTGTGTCCTGTTGCAATAGTAACACACTTACCATAACAACTTGGGGAAGAAAGAGAGTTCTGAAAGCATCAAAAGAAAATCACCCTGTGGATTCAAGGGACCCAGTGAAACAAAGATCACCCTGTAGATATAAAGGAACCCCAGCTTTGTCAGCAAATTTGCAGGTTATATCATCTTACAAACTCCCAGGGCAGAATGTCAGGTGGGGACCTGGAGGCAGGAATTGAGCAGAGACCATGGAGGACTCCTATTTACTGGTTTGCTTCCCCTGGCTTGCTCAGCCTCGGGTGCCTGGGTCCGAGTTCCCTTCCCAGGCACAGGCAGCTTATAAACAGTGTATTCTAGCTCCAGGGATCCAACATCCTCACCCCCACACAAGTGGCACACAAATCACATACGCGCGCGCGCACACACATACACACACACACACACACGAAATATAAAAAAAATTAAAAATTGGACTTCATAAAAATTAAGAACCTTTGCTCTTCAAAGAGCACTGCTGAGAAAATGAGAAGTAAGTTGTGCACTGGGGAAAACGGTTTTATAACGATGCCTGTGAAGCGCTGTAAACCTGTATTAGGGGACAAGCAACTCAACTGAAATGGTCCCCGGGGTCTGGCTACTCCCAGCGACTGCTGCTTGAACTGCCTAGTGTTTGAACAACACACTCTCTTTTCTGTCTAGGCAACGTTCAGTTGGTCTCTGTTATGGACTAAGGAGTTACCAGGAGTGCTGGCTTCTGCAACCCCACCGTGTTCGGTGGTACTGGGACAGTGGCCACAGCAGCACAGCCCGCAATGGGGAGTCGGGGTGGGGGCGGGGGTAGCTACCTGATCCTCGAGAGGAGACTGTGGATCCTCCTGTAATCAAAATCTGTTTCCAATGTTGAAATTGGATTTAAGGTTGCGGTGGGGGCGGAGGAGAGATAAAATTCCTTTGCTTGAAGCCAAAGACTGTGTAAGCTCTACTTCCGAATTCCTTTCCTGAAGTTTCTGAGAGGCTGCGAACTGAGAGCACTGCATTGGAGCACCGTCCCCTGCTGTGTGACCCTGGTGTGGGGGACGGGGAGGAGGCTGGGGTTGAGGGGGTGTGTGCTCTTCTTTAATTTATTCATCTATAGAACACGAGGAATAGCCTCAACCTGAAAGGCTAGCTGTATGGATTAATTAACAATACTCATAACCCTTTTCCAACTGTTCCTGTCCCCTAAGCAGGAAGCTGACAAGAAGACCCAAGTGGCCCTGACTTCCAGCTGGCCTTTGTCCCCTCCTCTGAGGAGTAAGTTGGAAACTGGGTCAGTAGGTTGAGGACAACGAAAGCTTTGGTCTCTGCTCTTTATTTTCTGAACATAATCTTTTTTTTTCTAGATTATGACTATTCTAAATGATATTTTAATATGATTGAAACAGACATTTTCCTGATTATACTAATAACATATATGCATTACTAAAAATTAGGAAAATGAATAAGAGAGAAAGCATTAAAGAGCGCATAATCCTGCTACCGAGAGACAAATGCTATTAACATTTTGATTGTTCATATTTAATTTGAGGTTGCCTTTTCCCAGATTCTCTCTATGAGCATTTAAAAATGAATATGTAAATTCATATTTAAAAGTTTGTTATATACATATTTGTAATTTTATTTCTTTTTCTCAAGTGAGCTTATATTGCAATTTTCCACAAAATTAAGTATTCTTTGGAAATAACATTTTCATGACTTTTTAACATTTTGTCATCTGTCTGGACCGTCTTCACTTGTCAGAATCTCTATAACTGGGCCTCTTAGTTACTCCCAGATTGCACTGCCTAAACAATACTGTTGTAAATAGCATGGTGTCAATCTTGGAAGAGCTGGTAGGTTCCTTGGGCAGTGTATCCGAAAGTAGGCTTTCTAAGTTAAAGCATGTGATCATTTTCAGGCATCTGATGGATGTCACCGTCGGGGACAGTCTTCAGCGGCGACTGTGCTGTTCCGTGCTGTTCAGTGAGGAAGAAAGTAGCCCAAGGGTGCACTGGCCTCTTTAAGGATTTGGGCTAAATTACCACTTTTCACAGAGCATCTCCTTATAGCGTTTATAAAACGAGGCTTTGAGAACCCAATATGGATTAGATTTCTTTTTGAGCCTTTAGATGTAATATTTTAAAACTCCCTCCCCATGGGATATGAATTAAGAAACACATCTGCACCACAGACTGGTAGGCCCCAGCCCTGGCTGCCACTGCATAGACAGGCCCCAGCCCCAGCTGCCACTGTGTAGACACACAGACCCCAGCCCTGGCTGTCACTGTGTAGACAGACCCCCAGCCTGGGCTATCACTATGCAGACAGGCTGACCCTGAACTCACTCTCCCAAGTACTAGGAGTAAGATATGCGCCACCACACTCCTCTCTAGAGATTTATTTCATTTTTAATCGTGTGTGTGTGTGTGTGTGTGTGTGTGTGTGTGTGTGTGTGTGTTGGGGTATGATATGTACATGTGAGTACAAATACCCTTGGTTGTGATCTGCCTGACATGAGTATTGGAAATGAAACTTGGGTCCTCTGACACAAGTGTTCTTAACCACTGAGCCATGTCACCAGTCCCCAGACTCTATAGGGTTCATAACACTGATTATAAAATAAACATTAATAATAATAATAATAATAATAATAATTTAAATACCGCATCTTATCCAAGTCTTACATGTTCTGCTTCAGAAAGGACCAACATCTCATCACTTAAATGGTACAGACAAAGAAATTCCCTGGGTCACACTCATGCTGAATTCTCTCTCACCCTAAAACATCTTATGCTCTCTGATTTAAACCAATGGGCGCTGACTCAAGAAACAGAAAAGACTGAGTTTAAGTTTGAAATATGGTTTGAAAAAATTCCTTCTATGTCTATCATTTGAGCCACACAGGATGATTGGTAAATTGATGCCAGGGGCAATTGTCACTGGGGCAACTGTCACTGGGATGGCTGTCACTGGGGACAACTCTCACTGGGGTGACTGCCACTGAGGGTGACTGTCATAGGAGTGATTGTCACTGGAGGTTACTGTCACTGGGGGGGATGACTGTTACTGATGGCAACTGTCACAGGGGATGACTTACTGGGGATGACTGTCAATGGGGCAACTGTCAATGGGGGTGACTGTCACTAGGGAGACTGTCAAGGGGCATGATTGTCTCTGAGGTGACTGTCACAGGGGTGACTGTCACTGGTATGACTGTCACAGGGGTGATTGTCACTAGGGAGACTGTCATTAGGGAGACTGTTACTGGGATGACTGTCTCTGGGGTGATTGTCACTGGAGGTGACTGTCACTGGGATGATTGTCACTGGGGTTGATTGTCAAAGGGGGTGACTGTCACTGGTGTGACTGTCACAGGGACGACTATCTCTGGGGAGGCTGTCACTGGGAGCAACTGTCACTGGGGTGACTGTCACTGGGGTGACCGTCACTGGGGGTGACTGTAACTGGGAATACTCTCACTGGGAGCAACTGTCACTGGGGGCAAATTCACTGGGAGTGACTGTCACTAGGGTGATTGTCACTGATGTGTCTGCCACTGGGGGTGACTCTCACTGGAATGACTCTCACTGGGGACAACTGTCATTGGGAGTGACCATTGTTAGTTGAAAACGGCGTATACCTGAGCAGATCATGCCAAGTCAACACAATTCTCATTTTGGGAAGTCTTTTATTGAAAGAGTGGAAGAAGCAAGGAAGAGAAAGAGATGGGTCAGGGTCCATGTCTTTTATCCAGGCCATGACGTAGATAGCACAGGTGATAACTCATAGATGATCCAGGTAATGCATGTGCAGAGGGTATGCTATGGTTGCCATGGCAATAGACTCAGGAGGGTCTTGTCACCAAGGGATTGTCAGGCCTGAATCTCCATTCCACCTTCACCCTTCAGTCACATACACAGGTGGGCATGATAAACAGGCCCCAGGCCCTAGAGAGATTTACATACTAATGAGGTACCTGAAGGCCAGAGGGTGGAGCCAATTAAGTATTCCTCCCCAGCCCCTCCCCCTCTCCCCCTCCCTATTTAACTCAGGTTCGCCCTGAGTTTTGGGTGGCACACATCCAGATCCATCCACCATCCACCATACCAATAAACCGGTTTTGGAAACCCAAGGACTTCCTCGTGTGTTGGGGCCACACAGTGAGGAGATGTGGAGCCACAGCAGAGGCCTTTAGTGAGCAGCCGGGCCTAACTTCCAGCTGGAGGAACCCAGGGCGTTCTCAGCCAACTACACACAGTGTGGCGTGAGAGACCCTGTGGTTCCCCAGCCATATTTTTTTCCCACAACTGGCGTACCAATGTGGACCACAAACACCCACGAGTCTACAAGAACCATCCTGGCCAAGTCTGCTAAACAGGTATACTTCCCTTGACACTTGACACCAGAGCTTTCCCTTCTCAGCGCGCACCCGCGTATTCCCCGCCTCCATCCTGCTGGAGTCCAAAAACCCCAAGATGGTGGCCAATCTTGGCGCATGGACCTGTTGCCATGTGCCCCCACAGTCTCTGTCCTGTTGTGTGCCCACCACTGTGACGGCTGGGGCCCAGAACAGAGATTCTCACTGGAAGCCCTGTGCCTGCCTCTCCTACCCTGAGACATCCACCCCTGACAAAAGACAGCTCGACCAACATGAGACTCAATCATTCATGCAACCAAGCAAATAAAGTAACCTTTCTTCTGCGGGGTGCTGCCAAAGCCTCTTTCTTCTCCCCTCCTCCTCATTTCTCTCGACTGTGGGCTAGCCGGTTGCGTTCCCACATGCCCCTTCATGCCCACAGTCCTTCTGAGGCCTCTCGGTGGTCTGAGAGCCCGAGGGCTTGAGACCAGTCAGTCTCTGGACACCTCCAGGGATCCCCAATCCAAGAACTCTACACCCCACGAAACTTCAGACTGAGTGAAAACTTCCCCGCCAAATGGGGCCGTAGTGCCAGCCGGTGCGGTGTGGAACCAAGTCAGTTAAAGATCCCACACTGCTGCTTCTGCCATACTGAGCCATGGTTCCAGTCAACTGAGCTGTGACAGACACATGGACCCACAAGACAACACAGACACCCATGCCCACTCACGAACCTACATCATTCCCTACAGGTGGTAGAGAACACGGGAAGAGCCAGCTCCAAGAGTACCCCCCCCACACTGGTGCCCAATAAAACCTCTCCACAAAACTCCAGGACAATGAGTAATCCCCAGCCTAGTTCACAAGACTAGGCAGGCTTCTTTCTGTCTCCCTTTCTTTCTCTCTCCATGTGTTCCTGGTCAGGTTCTCTGCTTTAACTCCTCTTCCTCTTTCTCTCTGTCTCTCCCTCTCCACATGCTCTCCAGCTCAAGAGCAAGATGACAGCTACTCCCTAGCCTCCACTTTGCCCATCCCCCAGCTCTACAGAGAGGTCTCCTTCACAGCTAACAGCTGTCTTTCAGGCCACAGCACTTGCTGTGACCCTCGTTCTAAAACTCTTTCCCTTGGTCCATTTTGTTTTAAGCTCTCAGGAGCACCGACTTCAGTCTTTTGTGCTGCCTGCTAACATACGTTTCTCTCTCCCCACGTGTTGTCCAACTTGACAAGATGGCAGCGACTTCCTAATTTTCGTTCTCTGCCCCTCCCCCCAGGGGTGCCTGCTAACTTTTCAAGAACACTGACTCTAAACTCTAGTTCCCAGTGTTTCTCCCCCCCAGGGAGTCACACAGCCTGCTAACATGGGCTAACATAGGCTTTTCCCCTTTTTCTCCATAATTTGCGGCCGGCTGAGACCATTTAATTCAGTCGATTTGCCTGAAAAGCAGCGGGTCTGAGACCCTGCTTGCTCCCCACCTTTCTTCCTCTTGGCTAAAAACACCAGGCTGGGCCTGGTTGCCACGTGTCTCTCCCATAGACACAGCCTTTCACTCTCTCTGACTCTTGGCTCTCCTATCAAGCCTATATGTCTCTTTCTCTAAACTTTCTTCAGGTTAGCCTTTTGAGCTGAAAGACCCCCAAAGGGAGACCCTCACTCAAATCCAGATCAGCGCACACCCAAGGACACACAAGAGACCTTCTTGATGCAATAGCAAAAGGTAGTTTAATGGCAAGGGCTCTCGTGTCGAAACTGTATCCCACGCAGGGGATAGAGGCTTCGACAAAGACCCCAGGACGTTTGGGATATTTATAGATAGAGGTTGGGGAGAGCGGGAAAATTTGGCACGGTTACATGTGATTGGATATTTCAAACATCAGCAATTTGCGTAAGCAATCATTTGAGCTGGCAGGATGACTAGTTATTTTTTACCATGAAACCTCAGACCTCCCAGACAGGGGTGGGGGGAGAAAAGTAAACACCAGATAGCCCATTACTCACCTGGGCTTGTTTGGACTTGTCTGAGCACGTCTTTGCATGCCTTTTCATTTCTTGGTCACCCTGCCCCTGGAGAGACTTAATATTTTTATTATGGCTATATTTAAAATGTTATTGGTGGTCTTTGTTGACCATGAATTTTTGTTATTTGTTTCAAGCTGCTTTCAAATTTTGTTCTCACAGATCCTCCTCTACATTTAAGATTTCTAAGAAAAAAAAAGGGGGGGGGACACAGGACCGCTCTGCCAGAGCACCCAGACGCCACATGGCAGAGCAAGCCCCTCCCCCACTGCTTCTAAACCCGCCATTACTGCTTCTCCACAACAGGAAGACTTACAACACCGTTTCTGTTTTTCAAGCAAGAATTTTAAACATTTCGTTTTCTCCCTAACAGGAACACCTACAGCAACAATGTCCGTGCTTCTCAACCAAAAATTTTCTTGTTTTTTGTTCAAATGTCTCCTTTTCCCTCTAACACTCGTGACATATGGCCAAAATTTTTTCAATTTTTAAGATTTCTTTAAGGTTCAAAAGTTATCTAATTTCCTTCCACAGGTTAAGTCAACATGCTGATCACCATTTCTTGAGTCTTAATTAACAACTAATTTCTTTTACAGACAAACTGTTGCTGCCAACCCCAGATACATAATTAACATTGTTTTTCTCCCTAGCCATCCAAAGCAGACTCAAAGGTGCCTTCTGGGACTAAATTTCCTCAAACACCTTTGCTTTTCTAGGATCTCAATGACAGACCATGACCTGCTTACTCCCAAGTAGCCTGATGCTTGCTACACACCCTTTGCAGACATCCCCCTGCCGGGGTGCTGCTTCCCTGTCGTGATTATCCTATAGGTGCTTTCACAGATCGAGCAGAGACAATGCCATCTCCTGGAACCTGCCTGCGACGCATCCTTCTTCCAGTCAGCTCTTTTGATTGAAAACCCCAGAGATGTATGTTGAGACCCAGACATGCATGCTGAGATCCAGAGACACACGCTGAAGACTCCAGGGACACATGCCAGACCCAGAGACACTCCTACAGAAGACAGATCCAGACCTTCCAGCTACAGATGATCTCTCTTGCCAAAGTCACATAGCTAAAGTTACATGTTAGTAAGGAAAACATAATGTCTATTTAGATTAATCAGATGTTATTTACCCTCAAACTGTACCACCTGTCTTCAATTGTTTCAATGATCCCTTGCCTTCCTAACCCCCACTCCCAGCTCCCCTTACCCTTTGGCTTAATTGTGCCACACCCTTTGGCTTAATTGTGCCATACCCTATGGCCTTCATAGTGTTTTCTTTTAACTCCTTCATCCAAAATTTTCACTAAAAGAGAGTGAGATTTGGGCCATAAAGAGAAGATTTGGTCTCCCCGGTAGAGCGCTGGGTTTGAGATAGCCAAGGACCCAACAGGACATTGCCTGTCAGGGACAGCATATATCTCCCCATGCTTCCGGATTCCAGACTACTCCATGTGGTCCACATCTCTCATTAACGCAGAATTGTCCCTCCTTTTATGAAAGAAAGAAAAGAATGAGATGACAGGCCTGAATCTCCATTCCACCTTCACCCTTCAGTCACATACACAGGTGGGCATGATAAACAGGCCCCAGGCCCTAGAGAGATTTACATACTAATGAGGTACCTGAAGGCCAGAGGGTGGAGCCAATTAAGTATTCCTCCCCAGCCCTCCCCCCTTCCCCTCCCTATTTAACTCAGGTTTGCCCTGAGTTTTGGGCGGCACACATCCAGATTCATCCACCATCCACCATACCAATAAACCGGTTTTGGAAACCCAAGGACTTCCTTGTGTGTTGGGGCCACACAGTGAGGAGATGTGGAGCCACAGCAGAGGCCTTTAGTGAGCAGCCGGGCCTAACTTCCAGCTGGAGGAACCCAAGGCGTTCTCAGCCAACTACACACAGTGTGGCGTGAGAGACCCTGTGGTTCCCCAGCCATATTTTTTTTCCCACAAGGGATGATGTCATCCCTGGATTCAGAGGCTGTCTGTAAACAGCTTCTGATGCTAACAACCATCACCATGGATGACTGTCACTGAGTGTGACTGTCAGTGGGGCAATTATCACTGGAGACAGCTGTCACTGGGGGGTGACTGTTACTGACACCACATCCTGAAAAGCAAATGTGAATTTAAACAAATTTAACATCTAGAATTTAAACAAATTATGTTTGATTTTTATTAGAATGTATTAATTGAATAACATAATGGGTTTTGCTGGACTTTGATCATATCTGCTCCCATCCCTCTCTGTCACTTCCACACATACGCATGAGTCCCTTTCTCAAAGGAAAAAAACCCCTCCACCTTCCACTTTCTACTTTCCTGCCTTTTTAAAGGTCAGCGCGCAGTCGTGTGCTTCATCATGGCTTCTTCATATACAATATTCTCCATTTTCATGAGCTGTCTCCCTCACTCTCCTTCCCAGCTGGCCATCTTTATGGAAAATGCTTTTTGTCTTCCTGAGTCTGGCTTATTTCTCTCACTACAAGGATCTCCAGCTCCGTCTATTTCTGCGAGTGATATTCTGTTCTCCTTTTCAGCTGAGTAACTGGGCCTCTGAGGACCGTGCCACGGGAAGCCCTGGTCTACAGGGCTCCCTGCTACACGCAGTTTGATGCCTTTGTTCATGTGTCAGGAGTGGTATAGCTGATAATACGGTGATTATATTTTTAGTTTTTGAGGAAACTTTATACAGATTTCCATAGTTACTGGACTCATTTAAATCCCCTCCCCCAGCTCCTGCTGCGTCTTCTGTCTCCTTGATGAGAGCCATTGTGCTGGAGGTGAGAAAGAACTTCAGTGTGCTTTAGATTTTGCTAAAGATGAACACTTTTACTCATTTGTATTTGTTAGTCATTTATCCTTATTCTGAGAACCATCTCTTTGGTTTATTTGCTCATTTACTGACTGAATTGTTATTTCTTTTGGTGTAAAATAATTTCTCAAACAACTCAAGCTCCCTGGGGCAGTGGGTCTTCTTGATTGACATTCTGCTTCTCCTCATGACCTGGATATGCAGGTGATTGCTTCCTGACCTCCATTTCTAAGCACCTTCACCACTGTGACTATTCTTTATGACCTGAAGGAATCTGCTGAGTGGATCACCCTCCTTCATCTTTCTCTCCTGTCACCTTGTTCTCCCAATGTCTCTGGACTTGACCTTCCGACCACTACAGCTATTTGAGCTCCATCCTCGGAGAGGCTCTTCCTCCTAAATTGTCATCAGCCAGTGTTGCCCACACAGCCCTGACTCATAAACACTAATGACACAGGGAGAGGTAACAAGCTTCTAACAATGTCTCCTTTAGGTAACACTTGGAGAATCTCTGCACATCTGTCCCTTTGCTACACACAAAGAAAAACGTAGTTATGCCTCAAGATTCACTCATACTTGGGGCCTGGGGATACAACTCAGTTAGTAGATGACAACCTAGCATGCATGTAGCCCTGAATTTGATGCCTAGTACAGCGTAAACTGGTCTTTGTGACCACCCCATAGTCCACCAGGACTCAGAAGGTAGAGGGAGGAGAATAAAAAGCTCAAGGTCGTAAAAAAGCTACATAGAGAGCTTGAGCTACAAGAGACTCTGACTCAAATAAGAACGAGTGAGAAGGAGGAGGAAGAAATGGAGGAGGAGGAGGGGAAGAATCAGAATATGGCAGCAGCCCTTTGGTTTTAAGGAATATATATTCTTTGAAGCTACTTCAGTAGAAGGACTGCTAAACTGGTAAAGAATCTAACACTAGTTATAGGTAGCATGTGTTAAGTATTTTTTAAATACTAGGGCACATGCCAACTTGTATGACAAGACCTTTCCTGGGAGACACAACACAGACATCTATTCATACCAGAGAGGGAGTCCAAGACAGACCAAAGGATGGGTACCACCAAAGTCAAATTTGGTGAACCAATGAGTTTTATTAATCACTTAAAGAAATATGGGTGAGGGGTTACTTACAGGAGCAGAAATTACTTACAGCTATATCATCAAAGCCCAGCCCAGCATGGGTGACAGATCACAAAAACTTGGAACCTGGAATGCACTGCACAGCCTGCAGGCAGTTCAGCAGCTTGGAGAGTATACTTTACAAGTGACTTAGCGGGTCTAAACCTCTTCCTGGCAGTTCTACTGATACCTGCTTTTCTCAGGCAGCTGGTCTGGCCTCAGAATCTTCTCTGCAAGCTTGGCTTGTCTAAGAGATATTCTCAGCTGTCTCACTGTTTATTCTAGGGAAAAGGCACCTAGCAAATCTGCTCAGTTTCAGGGACTTCCTGAAGATATTCTGAGTTGTTTCCCTTCTGTCTTAAAATGCTTTGCAGGGAGATGGAACATTTTAATCTGGGAGGAAACTACTCCACAACACAAGTGCTTTGTAAATTATATCAAGCTTAGCCCTCAAGAACAAGACATCCCCATGAACCCTACTTTATTGAGAAAGAAACTGAAGCATAGAGAGTAATTGATCCCTGTCCTTGATTAGTAAGTATCAGAGTCAGATCTTTCCTTTTTAGTCCGGGTGTCAGGAGCAGCCATGCTTATACATTGAAGGCCTAAAATCAGCCATAGGCCTGACATAAATGTCTGATAATACAAAGTCTTGGGTCTCTGTGGGAAAACATTGAAACACATATTGTAAACAAGCAGCTTTGGTGAAAAGTTGCCAAGCCTAAGTCATCATAGACCTTGTAGATAGGCAGCCTTGGTGGATAGTACCAACTTAGATAAGGACAAGTGAATCATAGGTGGAGTCATAGTGACCTGTCCCCTGAAACCTCACTCAGCTGATACTCTGTTCTGGAAGATATCTGTACTCCCCCTGAACACTTACATTCCTGTGTCATCCCCTTCCCCACATCCTGTCTTTTTGTGTATATAACCCCTGTGTGAAAAAGTAAAAATTGTGATTTGATCAGACTATAGACAGATCGCCATTCTTTGGGTCTTTGCCTGTTCCCCACCTCCACCCCCACCCCCACCCCCACTCCCCCAATTTCTTTCAGGCGACCTCCCTGGACTCCTGTTTAATGCTCTGCTGGACAGGATATCCAGGTCTGAAATTTATGGCACTAAGCAATCTATTGTCACTGAGAGTTGTGATCTTCAAAATCAACTCACTTTCATTCCCTCAGTTTACTGATGCAGAAACTGAGGCTCAGCCAAAGACAATGATGGAGAACATGAGGGTAGAACCTGGTGCTGGTTTTATTTCAGCATATCTGTAGGAGGCTGTCCCTGCTGACGCCTGTGTGCGTAAGGTAACAAACCGCACATGCACAGGGTTTTGGGCACGCCTAATTCCCGACGTCACATCCACCATTAAACTGCGCATGTACAGCGCAGAGGAACCTGGGAGTTTGAGCAAGCAGCCAATCATGATTGTCCACTCCAAGGGCTATATAAACAGGTGCAAGAAGTCCGACCCCTCTCTTGCTCTTCTTCTCTCTTCCTCTATCTCCCCCATCCAGGTAGAAAGAATAAACACCGCGAAAGAATCCCCACGTGTTCGTGTGAGTTCCTGCGGGCAGGGATACCACGCGCGTTACACATATCCAGTGGTATGGCTGGGACTTCAGCCCAAACTGACCTCAGGCTACCAAGACAGCAAAGGATGGTCTTGAACATCTAAGCCTCCTTCCTCTAACTCCTAAGTGCAGAGATTGCAGGTGTGAGCCACCATACCCAACAGGTGTGAGCCACCATACCCAGCAGGTGTGAGTCACCACACCCAGCAGGTGTGAGCCACCATACCCAACAGGTGTGAGCCACTATACCCAGCAGGTGTGAGTCACCACACCCAGCAGGTGTGAGCCACCATACCCAACAGGTGTGAGTCACCACACTCAATTTTATGCAATGCTGGAATTGCCACCACCTGAGCTACATGCCCAGGCCCTCATTTTCTGTGTTCTGTTGTTTGTTTTTTTCTATTAATTATATTTATGTATTTAAGCTAATGGAGTGCCTCGGCCCCCAAGTGTAGAGGTCAGAGGACAACTTGTGACAGTTGATTCTCTCCCATTGAGTCTTGGAGACCAAACTCATGTCATCAAGTGTCTTTATACACTGTGCCATTTCATGGTTCCCTATTCTTTCAATTTCTATCTATGTATGATTTGGCAAGCAGAAAGTTATTGAGTCTTTTTTAAAAATTTATTTAGCTAATGCATGGGTTTTTTTTATTTTGTTTTTTATTTTGTTTGCTGTTTTGTTTTGTTTTGTTTTGTTTTTCGAGACAGGGCTTCTCTGTATAGCCCTGGCTGTCCTAGAACTCACTCTGTAGACCAGGCTGGCCTCAAACTCAGAAATCCACCTGCCTCTACCTCCCAAGTACTGGGATTAAAGGTGTGTACCATCACTGCCTGGCTAATGCATGTTTTTTAATTGAAAAATTAAAATTACAGTTTAATTATGAGGTGGTATGCATTTCTTCCTGTTATTTTATTCTTTTCTTTGTTAATGATCTGTTTACAGTTCTCCCTAGCCCACAGCTTCATTCATGTTAAGAAAGTTTCTACCAACTGAGCCATTAACATATCCCTGGATGGTTGGTCTTTAGTTGTATTCACACTTATTACAGGTTTCTTCACCGTTTCTTTTTATTTTTCTGTATCTTTGTCTGAATGTGGTCATCCACCAATGTTATTCTGTATGTGCTCTTGTCTATTGATGAAGATTTCAGCTGAGGTGTTCTTGAGTTATGTGGTTTTTATTTCTGTACGGTACATCTCAGAAAAATCTCATTGTGAATTCTTCATGTAAGTTCTTCATTTTAAAATAGATTTATTTTATCTTGTGCACATGAGTTGTTTGCATGCATGCCCCTGTGTGCACCACCTGCATGCATCCAGAAGAAGCATTGGATCCTCTGGAAGTTATAGATGGTGTGACCTGTCACGTGAGTGCTGTGAACCAAACCTGGGTCCTCTGTAAGAGCAGAAAGTGTTTTTAATGGCTGGGCCATCTCTCTAGACCTGTGAATATCTTCTTTTATCATATTGTCTTTCTTAGTTGGAGACTGGGGAGGTGAAGCCACAGTTAAGAGCACTGACTACTCTTGCAGAGGCATCAGTATATTCAGTGGTAATGGTCAGAAACTTTAGCCCAGACTGACTTTAGATTACCAATTTAACTGAGGATGGCTTTGAACATTTGAGTCTCCTACCTCTGAGTGCAGAGATTGTAGATATGAGCCACACCCAGCAGGTGTGAGCCACCACACCCAGTTTTATGCAATGTTGGCTTTGTTGGGGGATGGAGAAGGAAATTGTTTTCTCCTCAAACTTCTTTCATTCAAATTCAGTTACCAGAAGACTTCCGTGGTCTGTAGGCTGTTCTCCATAAAGAGTCCCAAGTCTGCGCCTCCAAGGCTATGGCATATATCCTCACTGTGATATATCCCCAAAGGCCTCAGAGAGTGGAGGAAGCAGACAACGGAGTTCTATGATGGAATGGGGCACCATGGGAAGGAAGCACTGCACTGGCCTTGGTCTCATACTATTGGCACTGGCCTCAGGAAACCCCGTAGCTGCTTTTGCTACTTGACATGGAAGACAGTGGCTGGTCACCCTGCACTGCACAATGCATATTCCCCAGTCTTAAACCCCTCAGCAGTCATGAGGGTTAGTCTGGTCAACTTGACAGGATTTAGAGTCAACCTAAGAGGCACACTTCTGTGTGTATCTGGAGGGATGTTTCTAGATAAAAATAATAGAGAAGAAAAGACCCATCCTTAATGATATGTTATTTCTCTGATGCTAAAAATGAGTCAATTTAAACCAGATTATATTATATTAAGGGCATGTTTATTGGGAAGCTGCACTTGGGAAGTTCACCAGCCCCAAGGACCAAGGCCAGGAAGTCACCACGGGAAAAGGTGTGGGGAGTGGGGTTAAGGGATAGAGGAGAGAGAGAAACAAAGGGACATGCATGCAGAGAGAGAAGAGAAGAGAGAGCAATCAAAAATGTCTGGATTATATAGGGAGGAGCCTTTGGGGGAAGCACAGTCCAGCCCTGGGCGGGAGAGTTCAGGGTTGGGGGCCAGGTATGTCAGACAGGGACTGAGAGATGCTGGGAGAACCTGGAGGCCAGGTCTGCTTTGATACATAAGATATGCACCTCAGTCCCTTGTCCTGGGTCTGAAACCAAACACTTAAAATGGGCAGTGAAGAATAAAAAATTATAAAAGATCATTTTATAAAACATATACAGGCTTTTCTCTAGGCTTTTCTTTAAAGGGCATGAAAAATTTCTCTCTGAAACGAGACAAGAATGTAGATTGGCTGGTTCCAGAACCAGCTGACCACAAGGAAAGGATATAAGTCATCTGGGTGGTTCCAGGAAATAGTTAACCATAAAGTAAATGGTAGGGCAAGGCCACATTCTTAAAGAAACTGGGTGTACAAGGTGTTTTCCACATGACCCAGACTAATATGGGTTGGGTTTCTCTGAGACTTTTCACTGTTTTTATGTTATGTTTCCTTGGTTACCCCTTCACCCCCCTCTGCTCCTACATGGATTATGAATTAACCATCAGTCGACTGATTAAAGCCTATGCTGCCTCATGCTGCTTGTATCCAGTTTTGGTGTCTTGTGAGTTTTTGGGTGGTCATGACATCCCGAGACTTGAGTGAGGATCTCCCCTGAGTGGGGGTCTTCAGCAGTACCTTCAGGGTGCGTGTGTGCGTGTGTGTGTGTGTGTGTGTGTGTGTGTGTGTGTGTGTGTGTAAAATGCAGGACTGGAGATGCTGATCACTTTGGATCTTTCTCTCAATCCCAGCTCTTAAACACTGAGACTCTGAGCACCATTTTCCCATTTTTATTATTTTAGAGATTTCCAAGTTGTTAGGTCTTAGTAAATGAATCCTTCCTAAGGTTCTTAAACTATCTGTTTCACATGTGGGGGATGAGTATCGGAGACTCTGCATTCAGACCAGTACTGTGCAGACATACGATGGAGCCGGGTGAAACTCTAACACACTCTGCATCTCTAGCAGTTTACCTGGCCACAGTAAGCACTTGATATATATTGTGGAGTAAACTGCGATTTGAGCACGTGGATTAACATATGGTTGTCTATGCCCTTTCTTAACATTTTACAAGGCTTCCAGTCTCCCTTATCCCAACCTAGAGAAATGTCAGTGCTTCTGAACTTGACATTTCTCTTCTCCCAGGCTTCTTCTTACTCAGGCAGCCAGGGATCCTACTGCAGATTTTGCCTTCCCATGCTGTGTATGCACACGCACACACACACACACACACACACACACACGCACGCACGCACGCACGCACGCACGCACACACGCACACACGCACACACACAGACGCACGCACACACACACACATACACACACCCTCAGGTTCTACCTTTGAACTCACAGGGAAGGGATGCTTGGCCCATGTAGTCATTGAGAAGAGTCTAGCCCCAGATGCCCTTTGAAGTTACCCTGTGAAACTTCATTTCTTCATTTCTACTTCACAATATCAGGTCATACCTGTGTGTATGTGTGTGTGTGTGTGTGTGTGTGTGTGTGTGTGTGTAAGATGGGAGCTTCAGATGGTGACAGGAGATCAGATGGAGCCGGGTGAAACCCTAACACACTGGGGACAGAAGTTCACTGCATGTTTGCCTCTGCATCTCCAGGAGTTTACCTGGCCACAGTAAGCACTTGACATATATTGTGGAGTAAATTGTGATTTGAGCACGTGGATTTACTAACAGTCTCCACTAACTGTGTGATCACTATTGCTGGGCACCATGATTGATATAAGACATACCAAAAAACAAAACAAAAACAACAACAAAACATTTCTATCTACAATTCCTTCAGTACATGCATTATTATTCCCTTTATACAAACAAGGAAGTTGACCCACAAAGTAGGAAACTTAGCTGAAATCATACAGCTAGTTTGAGTGAGCGTTTGCAGTATGCTGATCTTCTAAGCTTGCCCAGAAGCAAGCACTGGGCAGAGGGAAAAGGAGCTGCTGTCTCCTCCCAGAAGATCAGCAAATCCCCTTCAGGGCCAAATCTCTGCACAGGAAGAAAAACCTTTATGTCACTGTCTGAGGATAAAAGCATTAACCAGAGTCTTCTAATGATCATTTAAAGAATGATTTTAAGAT
This sequence comes from Rhabdomys pumilio, assembly GCA_030674055.1. Lineage (NCBI taxonomy): Eukaryota > Metazoa > Chordata > Mammalia > Rodentia > Muridae > Rhabdomys > Rhabdomys pumilio. Next base: position 4,746,590 of record JANHMN010000028.1, on the reverse strand, counting down.
CATTTCAGTCCATCCAGCACTGATAAGTAAAGACCATCTCTCCTGGCTGATATTTCCTGACCTTTATAGACCAGCAAAAATACCATCACTCCAGGCAAGCTTTCCAACCCCAGCCCCATGTCAATGGCTTAGCTCAGTAAGTGCCAACCTGTGGTCAAATGTGTTGGAAGAAAACCTTCCATCTTCCTTGAATAAGCCTACTCCTGAGCTCCTGGAATTATTTGCATTTAGTTAGCATGTAAGTGATAGACAGCAGGTTACACTTGATAGGGTTCTAGGACAACCTAGAGGTGCTCTCCTCACCCCATGTGCACCTTCAAGGGAAGATGTGCAGGATAGCCTAGCTGTGTGTGTCGGCGGCCATACTATTCTGCTTGCATTGATGTGACTGGCATCTATAGAGGACACTATCCTATGCCAGGTGTCCTGGTTCTAAAGCAAAATTCATTTGGGCTCTTGGCAGCCCATGCTGGCGAGCTTCTTTGTTTCTTGGCCCGTGCTAAGGCTACACATCACAGCAGAAGGGTGTGACAAACAGAAATGCTCACTTCAAGGGAGCTGGGAAGTACAGAGAGAGAGAGGAAGGAACAGGATACTGGCTGGTTTTGTGTGTCAACTTGACACAAGCTGAAGTTATCATAGAAAAAGGAAACTTCCTTGAGGAAATGCCTCCATGAGATCCAGCTGTAAGGCATTTTCTTAATTAGTGATCAAGGGTGGGAGGGCCCATTGTGGGTGGTGCCATCCCTGGGCTGGTAGTCCTCGGTTCTATAAGAAAGCAAGCTGAGCAAGCCAGGGGAAGCAAGCCAGTAAGCAGCACCCTCCATGGCCTCTGCATCAGCTCCTGCCTCCAGGTTCCTGTCCTGTGTGAGTTCCAGTCCTGACTTCCTTTGGTGATGAACAGCAATGTGGAAGTGTAAGCTGAATAAACCCTTTCCTCCCCACTTGCTTCTTGTTCATGATGTTTGTGCAGGAATAGAAACCTGACTAAGACAAACAGCAAGAGCAGTTCCCAAGGACACACTGCCAAGGACCTACTTCCTCCAGCTAAGGCTTCCAGCGCCTTCCAGAACAGATTTGCCAGCTGAGGACTAAACCTTGAACACAGAAGCCTGGGGGGGCGGGGGTCGCATTCAAGCCATTGCTGACACAGAACCCAGATGATGAGAACTGAGACCAACCAAGGGCTCGCTCATCCCAAATGCTATGCTGTTCCTTTCATTGTCCTCTGGCTGGCAAAATGCTGGCTGGAGCAGAAACCAAACCACAGCCAGGAACAGTTACCCAAACTTTACATCCCTGTGACATGTAAATTTCACCCAAAGGTTACCTCCACTAAACTTATTTGTGAGTGGTTATCAGTTGGACATAGCCTCTGGGTTAGGGATGGGGGGCCATGTGTCCTCTCCTCTGCTCAGTTCTAGCACCCATCTGGTGCAGACCTGTGCAGGCCATGTGCATGCTAATAGTCTTTGTGGGTTCACATGAACTTTGATCTGTTGATTCAGAGGGTCTTATTTTCTTGGTCTCCATCCCCTCTGGCCCTTACATTCTCTCTCTTTCTCTCTCCTCTCTGTCTCTCTGTCTCTCTCTCCTCTCTCTCTCTCTCTCTCTCTCTCTCTCTCTCTCTCTCTCTCTCGTGTGTATACGTGTGTGTGTGTGTGTGTGTGTGTATGTATGCATGTATGTGTGTGTTTATGTGTGCATATGTCTGTGTGTATGTATATGTGTGTTTATGTGTGCATATGTATGTGTATATGTATATGTGTGTATGTGTATGTTTTTATGTGTGTGTGTGTGTGTGTGTGTGTGTAGGGGAAAATAAGTCATAAAAAAGTTTGAATTTGATGGATACTTCTCTTTATTTTTCTCTTAGGAAGTCTCACTGGGGAAACAAACTACTCTCATAGGTAGGCCACATGCCCAGCAGTAGATGCCAACAGAAAACAAACTCTCAGGAGTCCTTGGGGGTGTTTCTTGTTGTGATGTCAGGACAGAGCTTCTTTCTTCCTTTTTTTTTTTTAATCTTATTTTTTAACTTTTTAAAATCTTACTTTGTTTATATATGTTTAAATTGTTTTCTCTGTTTTTATCCTACAAGTCCTTTGCAAATGTTATGGTTTCCATTTTAGTATTGGTATGGGATTTCTGAGTGGGGTATTGAGAGGGCCTCTGTGTGTACATCTGTGTCTTGTGCCTTTTCTTGGGCTCCTTCCTTCTGTTTGTTTGTTTTTTCTTGTTCCGATGTGTCATCTTTGTTGTATCATTATATTATATTTTACATTACATTTTATTATATTATATTCCCTTAGAAACCTGCTTGTTTTCTAATGAGAGACACAAAGGGGGTGGATCCAGAAGAAAAGGTAAGTGGGGCGAAACTGGGAGGGGTAGAGAGAAGGGACACTGTAATCAGAGTATACTATATGAGAAAAAAACAATCTATTTTCAATAAAAGGAAAAACTAGTCACCCCTGCTGATGGGAACTGTCAGGAAAGCAGACCCTGCAGACCTGGCTCAGGTAAGGGTGCCAGTGCGACCTTGCTCTCAGGTAGGGGTGCCAGCTCGACCTTGCTCTTCCTTGAGCTTGAAACAGAGCCTTCCATTCAGATACATTTTGGGTCTCTGTGTCAGAAAATAATTTTACTCAAAATGAATTAATTTACATTCAGTCTAATATCTTCTAAATAATTTTTAACGTGGTCAAATATTTCAAAAGGAATGCAGTAGCAGCTCTCGTGAGCCACCATGGTTGCAGGCTAGTCTGGTCTTTCCTGACATATGTTTAAATGCTTAGAATGCCCTTGGAGTGAAGGTCCAAATCAATGAGGGCGGATCGACTAAAGGTTAATTTAACAGAGCCCTGAGCTGATGCACTTGCCTGTGCTTGTGTGCCAGGGTCTAACAAGCTGAGCTCCTCTGACTGTGTAAACACCATTAAAGCACACTGGTCATGTGTGCACCCTACGTTAGAAAGGGCTTTAAAGAACTGTGTTAGAGGAAGCCAATGGGTGTGAGCTGGGGCAGACAGGAGGGCAGGGGGTGTCTGAGCTCTTGAATTCTAATTGAACTATAAACAAGGGTTTATGGTAAAGGATGCTCCCAGTTTGCTCAGCATATGCCCCCCTTTGAGAGTTTCAGTGTAAGCAGGACAGGACACCTGTCCCCTAGGGCACCATCCTCTCTACTCTCCTCCAGCTCAAGCAACTGAAAGTCATGAACAATGGATTCTGAAATCTTGGTGCTTTGAAAGTGGATTATGCAAAGAACACTCAGAAAGCCAAGGCTGAGGCCTCTCTGAGGTGGTTTCTGGCTCAGAACTCAGCTGGGAGCTGGTTCCAGTCTCAGGAGCTTTCTGCTACAGTGAGAGCCACCGAGGTACAGGGCAACCACATGCTAGTTTCCAGGGGACTCATTACCCGGTTTGCAGATTGTCCACAGAGATAGAGGGAGTCTCATGAGCATCTAAGTCATCTACTCTCTGGTTCTGTAGCCTGATGCCATATCAGAATCAGAGTCACCAGGTCCTTCTATGGACCTGATGGGAAGTCCCAGTAAGAACCCAGGGTTTAGGCCTCACCATTCTCCAGGAGGTGAGCCCACCATAAGGTTGGCTATCTGGATACAGATAGGAGGTAGGTCTGAGAGTAGCCAGCAGCAGCGTCAGGTGAGTTTGTGACCAGTCTTTGTAACGGGCAAGACAGTATCACTCATCCTAAGTTGGCAGTTCACAACTTAAGTCAGTTTGATAGCTTGGTTTTGTTTTACCTCCTGCCACATGACAACTTAGTAAATGTTCATTGAGTATTTTCCAACATTCAATAAATCAGGCTCTGCAGCATAAGACAACAGAGAAAGGGCTGGTCCTTATCCTCAAAGAACTAAGCATCATTTTGCCAGGGAACATCAGATTCTTCTTATTAGTAGCCCTTGGAAAAGGCATTAGATGAAAATGTAGAATGTTTAATGTTTTTCTGGGATTATTGGACCTTCTCTTTTGTTTTTCTTTTTAGTCAAGGTCTTACTAGATAGGCGTGGCTGGCCTGGAGCTTGCACTGATAAATGCCTCTGTCTCCTGAGTTCTGGAATTAAAGGTGTGTACCATGACCCCAGGCTGAAGCTTTTCACCTTGCAGAAATAATTAAGACTTGTCCATGTCCCTCCTCTAGACCCACTGATGAAAAGGCACATTCACACATGCACACAGACATATACACACAGAGAGAGACACACATAGACATATACACAGACACGCCCACACATATACCTTTCAAAGCAAGAGGAGACTGAAGTTGCTTTAAGTACCCACCACCAGCCTGTTATCTCTTAATATAGAATTTGTTTGCAAGAGAACCTGGTGGATTAAGGTTTAAGCAAAGCCCTGGAATCCTAATTAGCCTCTGACTGGCAGGAGCTCCTACCCAAAGCCTCTGCACATAGAAAACAGAATCAGACTCCTAATTCTGTTCATCAGCTAAGATTTGAGCTCTACCATTTACCAGCCACTGTGCTAGATGCTGGACATGTAATACACAGACAGACACACAGACACACACACGGCCATCTTGACCTTACTGATGTTTAGAATCAAGCAAGGAAGACAAACATCAGAGGCATAGTACTGTGATGATGAAACCACACAGGAGTCGTGTGAGAACTCGGGATGGGACACATGGCTGACCACTGGCAGGCCCCAGAGAACTTGACCGTCATGAACCTTGCATGGGGCTGAAGATGGGGTGATTCTGAAGAACATGGTGGTGGAATCCATTCCACAAGGAAAGGGCTGAATGAAGTGAAGTCGGGGAGGCTGGTGGTCCACAGGCCCACAAGGAGCCCCAGAGAACTTTCCAAAGGCTTTGTGAGGTCACCAGTGTTTTCGTGAAGGTTATGGTCTCGCCCTTTCCGTTGGATTGATTGGCATTTGCTCTGATGCCAGTTTGAAAACACAGATGGGTAACCTGGTTTGAGTCAAGTACTCATTTAGCACTAGTCAAGGCGGGGACAACAGAGCACCGTCAAAGTCAGTGCTAATATCCTGCACCCTGTGCCTGTGAACCCCGCCCACGTAACAGTGCCTTTGATTAAGCAGAAGTTATTTCTTTTATTAAATCACAGCCGTAGAGCATACATCTTTTTAATGTTCTGTGTGGTAAATGGGAAGCTTGCACCAAAATGTTCCAACTACACACACACACACACACACACACACACACACACACACACACACAAGGCACTGCAGCAGTGGTGAGGAAAGCGTCTGCTTGATTTTCTTTTTTTTTTTTTGAATTACAAAGACAATGAGCTATCTTTATTGTGGAATATTGGGGTTTTCTTCCCCTGGGAAAGAAAAATATATATAAAAAAATTTTTTAAAAACCTGACACACTTTGATTATTCAAACCTGATTAGTTAACAGATTTTCTTGTAAATGAATACATTGGATTTGCTGCTTCAGGGAAAAGAACTGAGAGCTTTTGTCACCCGAGATAAAATCCAGGCTTTGAAACACAATTAGAGATATTAGAAAACCAGTGGCCACACCCAAGGGCTGGCGAGCTGTCACGGAAAGGCTCCGGTGAGTTTGCTGTGACGGCTAATTAATGCCGGTTTTTATGTGGTGTAGAATTACAGGTGTTAACTTTAGAAAACAATGAAGTAATCTTTTTCAAAGAATTGATCTTGAGGTTCTAAGTCTTAGAGTCAGAATCTAAGGTCACACGTGGGTAAAGCAGCCATGAAGTGTAGGAGGGCCCTGAAGGATTTTAATGTAACAGAGAAGTTTCATTGACATAATTTCTTGCAACTAACACCCAGGCCCCATCCCACACAGGTTAGCCTGAACCTGCTAGCTAGCCAAGGATGACCTTGGCCTCCTGACCTCCTGCCTCTGCCTCCAGGTACCGGGATTACAGCTGGGCAGACCCAAAGGCCCAGGGCTGGGAGTTAGAACTGCCTCCCTGCTAAACAGCTCTGCCGATGCCACGCCGAGCCCTCAGGACTAACCCTTCAGGAGCTACCAGTTGTTCTGGTCTGCTCTAGTGTTCACAAAGAACATCTACAGCAAGCAGAGTAAGCTGCCAAACCCTTTGTTTGTTTGTTTGTTTGTTTGTTTGTTTGTTTGTTTGTTTTGGTGGCACTGAGGATAAAGCCCAGGCCCTTGCTGGCTGGCTTGGCTGGGGTTCCACTGGCATTTCCAGCATTAAGTACAGGTATGGGACTTGCGGCTGATGGCTCAGGGGATAAAGATGCTGACACACATGGTGGCTGGAAAGAACCAGTTCCTGCACATTGTCCTTTAATCTCTACATATCTGCTGTGGCAAGTGCACACACACACACACACACACACACACACACACACACACACACAGAGTGATAGCATGGTAGAAATATGCCCTGGCCTTTCCCAGTTGGAGGCCTGAAGTCAAGGAGTGGACGGCATTACCCATGAAAAGTCATCCTGGGTCTCTGTTCTGCTGCATCCGTTCAAACTGTCTGAATAATAATAATAAATAATAATACTAATAACATCTGAACCTGTCCTGGCAATGGAAAGACATAGTCTTTATTTAGTAAGTTGGACCAAATCACTGCTCTTCAGTGGATTAGCCAAGACCATCTACCCAGTGAAAGAGACTGCTAGGTCTTTGTAACATTTAAAAAAAATCATTGATTGAGTTTTCAAGACTGAGTCTCACTATGCAGCCCTGGCTGGCTTAGAGTTTGCTGCATAGAACAGGCTGGCCTTGGCCTGGTCGATCCGTCTGCCTCTTTCTCTTAGGAGTTGGGATTAAAGCTGTGTGCTACCACACTGAGCCAAAAACAATTTTTTAATCTTCAAAAATAATGCTTTAGTCAGGAAAGAACAGACTGATTGAATACATATATTGTAATAAATGCCATATACATATATACCCGTGTGTGTGTGTGTGTGTGTGTGTGTACATGGGACTACAGTGGCTGACAAGCAGTGATACAGCTAGTCTAACAATGGCCACCCAACAGAAGGTCCAAGGGTCCAGCAGTTGTTCAGTCCACGAAGCTGGATGTCTCAGCTGGTCTTCAGTATACACTGGAATTCCCAAGAACTACTTCTTCAACACCAGTGTAAAGAGAGTGAGTGCAGGCATCCATAAAGCAGCTGCTGCTTCTTGTCCTTTACAAGAGCTGCCTGAGAAGGTGTGGGCCAGAGTTAGGGTGAGTCTTCCCACCTGAAGAGATCTGGATTTAAGGTGTGTCCTCCATTCTCAAACGATTAGCTAAAAGTCCCTCACAGGTATGCCCTGTGATTTTGTTTTGTTTTGTTTTGTTTTTTAATTAATTCCAAGTACAATCAAGTTGACAACCAAGAATAGCCACCACAAACCATATTTTCTACGTAAGGGCAGATTTTCTCTGTATATACCACTACAACAGAAAAAGACCAGAATGGACTGAACTCAGAAACTGACAAGAAAGCTCAGCTGTTTTTAGTTAATTCAGACATGAAGAAAATGCTGCTGTTAGCCAGCTTGGGGAACAAGCTGCTTTTCAGAAATATATTTATGCCAAAATTTACTTGTTTTTACTATTGCTATTTTTAAATAAATTACAAACATGTATTTCTAAATTCCTCAGTTTTAATTTCTGACATGAAACTGTTTATACAATTCGTATGCATAAAATCTCTTCAATTATCAAGGTTTCATAAGGGTTTGAAAGAGTCCTCTGACCCCAATGGTTAAGAACTGCCAAAATGGATTATTTCGCAGTAACCTAGTAGTGTTGAATTTTGGAGGTTAAACACAGTGAATGTATATTTCTCTCTCAGGCATAATCAGTTGCACTGAAGACAGCTGGCCTCTGAGTGCTGACTCAGCAGCTCTGAATCCTGACTCAGCAGCCTTGAGGACTCCATTTTTGGTTCTGCTGCTTTGACACAGGAATGCCAGGACGGCCACTGCATTACAGAAAGCTGGAATGTGGCAGACACGCTCTTCACTATTCTGCTGTGTCATTTCTAACAGCTCACGCAGCAGAACTAGTCACATGACTCTGCCCGAATGTAAGCACACAGGGAGAAATGTGAGAAAGCTTGCAAAGATTTAGAGAGCAGAACATGGCTCTCTGAACTGATCCCCGCAGAAAATTTGCAGTGAGAAACTGCATCTCCACAGGGAGAGAGGGTGGGCACATCTCAGATAGAGTGAGATGAAGCCCAAGGCATGAAACCTCTAGGGTAAGGAAAACCGAAGCCAGATTGTGCAGACCCGTCTCAAAAGGCTCAGTCTAGCTGGAAGGGTAAAGGGTCGGTGGTAGAAGCTGGCTTTATCTGTTGAGGAACAAGTTGTATTGGTCCATTCCTAGTGTAAGTATGGCTAATTTTCATCACAGCTAATACTAAGTCTGCCAATTGGAAGTCATGTAAAAGCAATGTTGCTGTTGTTATTATTTTTTTAAAGCACACTTATATTTTATGTATAGCAATATAATTTAGTTCTGTTTAGTTCTAGTTGTGTGGAATGGGGGGGATTTGCAATAAACACAAAGAATGTAAATTTTTCTCTCAGGCATAATCAGTTGCACTGAAGACATCTGGCCTCTGAATGGTCCATCCATCTATCCATCCACCCATCTGTCCACTCAACCACCCACCCATTCATCTATTCATACATCTGTATATCCACCCATCTATACATCTATACATCCACCCACCCATCCATCCACTTACCCATCCATCCATACATCCACCCATCCATCCATCTGTTCATTCATCCATCTGTCCATCTACCTACTCATTCACTGATCCATACATCCATGCTTCCATTAGTCCTCCTAGTCTTTCCTACAGAACAAAAGCCTGTCTGTCCCTTAAGGATCACAGAATGCTTCCTCTATTAGCTCATCTCCCCAGAGCCATGTCTGTAAACACTCAAATTTGCAGTGTAACACCCCTTCTGCCAGCTGCTTTAAGGCGGGAAAGGGGCCCCAGAAAATCACTAGTAAGACCTTGCCTGGGTTTTTAGCCCCTCCTGAGTTATGTGAAAAGTCACAAGAATAAAAACATTTAAAGAGACTATAATTAAGGTTACAAAAAACACTTGCAAGCCTGTGAAGTAGCTGGGGGAAAAAAAAACTCTCAGCTTTTCCCAGCCTGTTCCAAAGGGAACCAGATGACTGATGGGATGAGGCAGGAGGGAGTCCCCATCACAGAGGACTCTTGCTCAGGTGACCTATGACTTGTGGCTTGCAACAGGGGAGAGCCATCTTACCAACCCACAAGCTAGTTCTCCCAGGTTTATTCTTCCTCCAGTTCTCAGCGCAGACTGGCAGCTTGTCACACCTGAGCTGGCACCTGGGCTGCTTCTATTTAAGTAACTGCTCCAACACAACTGGAGTAGTTCAGGAACTGGCACACACCCCTGTGCCCCTCCCCCACACTGCAGCAGGCCATATGGAGTCTTAATTTTTTATTTAAAGAGCTTGCCTGGCTCAGGTGGCAATCTCTCCCTTGTTTCTCTTCCTTCCTTTTCCTTCTTCCTCCATTTCTCTCTCTCTTCTCCCTTTCTCCTTCCCCTTCCCTCCTTCCCTCTCTTCCTCTTTTTTTGTCCTCTTCATAAAAAGCCACATTCTACCATTTCCCTCAGCTGTCTTGTCCTCCTCCTGTGTTCTCTCACAATTTCCCTCCCCTGCCTCTACCCGCCAAACAAACAAAAGAACTTCCATCAGCTGGTTTCCAATCACTCTGCCCAAAGCATCTGAGAGAAACAACTTAGGGACAAAAGAGAGGGACCCATCATCTCAGTGGGGAAGGCAGAGCTGTTGTGGCTTCTCTGTTGTGATAAAGTACTGACCAAAAGCAACTTGTGGGAGGAAAAGGTTTGTTTGGCTCACAGCTTGCTGTCCATCATCAAGGGAAGCCGAGACAATGACTCAAGCCTGGAGTTAGAAACTGAGGCAGGACATGGAGGAACACTGATTACTGGCTACCTTTCTTACACAGCCCATGGCCACTTGCCTGGGGACAGAACAAGCCCACAGTGCACTTGGCCCTCCTATATCAGTAGCAATTAAGAAAATATCCCACAGCCTGATCTGATGAAGGCATTCCTCAACTGAAGTTCCTTCTTTCTAGGTGTGTCAAGATATCAACTAACATTAACTGTGACAGTCGTTTACTTCACAACACGAAGGGTCAGGACTCTCAACAGGAAGTAGCCGGTGTAACTCAAGAACTCATTCAGTGACTACTTCTTCCACCTAGGTCCTGGCCCCCAAAGTTTCTGGAACCTCCCAGATAGTGCTAGCTGCTAAGAATCGGGTGTCTATCTAAATATGGGGCTCTGGGAGATCCTGTTAATTCAAATTGAAGATCCCAAGCAGAAGGGAGACACTCTTGTTAGTTCAGTCTCCATTGAAACATGGCACATGTATATGAAACATGGTACATATGTGAAACTTATTACATATATGAAATATGTCACATATATGAAACATGTTACACATATGAAGCATGCCACACGTATGAAGCATGCCACATATATAAAATATGGCATCTATATGAAACTTGCCACATATATCAATCATGCCACACCTACGAACCTGTGTAGCATTGGCTTAAAATTTCTGTGTTTTGACATATGAATCTTTAATTAAATTTACTGAAACCACTAATGGAATAGAAGACCTGAAAACAAAAGAGAACTCATCTTTCTCTTGCTGGGCTGCTGAATCCAAGTCTTGAGGGCTGTGCAGGCACACACGTACAGGGAATGGACTAGGAGGTCACTGTTTTATACAGCTAAGGGCTTTTTGAAACTAAATAATTCTGGAGTTTTGTTTGGTTTAGTGCTGGGATGAAATCCCGGGCCTTATAAGTATACAAATTACCACCAAGGTACACCTTCGGCCCCAAAGATAACTTCTCATCATGGAATAACGGACACTCTAACATCAATTTCTGGTTGGTCAGCTGGGACAGGGTCTCAAGTAGCCCAGGATGACCATAAACTCAGTGTGAACTTCTGACCCTCCTGACTCCACCTGCCTACCACTAGTTCACACATGTATCACACCATAGTTCACACACGTGTATCACACCATAGTTCACAC
>JANHMN010000028.1:4710124-4725010 GCA_030674055.1 Rhabdomys pumilio | reverse complement strand
AGCATTATTCTTCTGTCTCAGTTCTTTTGAAAGAGGGTTAAGAACAAAGCCCTATACTTTTTTGACTAATACCCCTTATCAGTGAGTACATACCATGCATATCCTTTTGGATCTGAGTTATCTCATTCAGGATGACATTTTCTAGTTCCATCCATTTGCCTGCAAAACTCAGGATGTTCTTGTTCTTAATAGCTGAGTAGTATTCCATTTGGTAAATGAGTTATACTTTCTGTATCCCTTCTTCTTTTATGGGACACCTGGGTTTTTTCTAGTTTCTGGCTATCACAAATAAGGCTGTTATGAACATAGTGGAACACATGCCCCTGTGGCATTGTGGGGCATCTTTTAAATATATGCCCAAGAGTGGTATAGCTGGGTCTTCAGGTAGAACTATTCCTAGTTTTCTGAGGAACCTCCAGATTGATTTCCAGAGTGGTTTTTACCAGTTTGCAATCCTACCAGCAATGGAGGAGTGTTCCTCTTTCTCCACATGCTCAACATCTGTGCTGTCACCTGAGGTTTTGATCTTAGCCATTCTGACTGAACTCAAGAAGGCTAACAAGCTGAAGGACCCAAGTGAGGATGGCTTAATCTCACTTGGGAGGGAGAAGAAAGCAGTCACATGAAGGAGGAGGGGTGGGACCTGGGTGGGAAAGGGGACAGGGAGGAAAAGAGGGGAATATGATCAGGTATTGGAGGGCGGAGGACAGGACTGAAGCCCTGAGGGCCAGCAGAAAGAATGGAAACAGGCAACCTTGGAAGATAGGAGGTTGGGGGGAACCCTACAGAATGTACCAAAGATCTTGGAGGTGAAAGATTCTCAGGACTCAAAGGGAGGGACCTTAGATGCCCTACAGTGGGGAGAAGGAACTTGTAGAGTCCACTGGGGTTGCCATCCCACAGTCAAAAACTCTGACCCAAAATTGTTCCTGTTTGAAAGAACTTCAGGGGCAAAAATGGAGAGGAGCCTGAGGAAAATAAGGCCCAGCAACAGACCCAAAGTGGGATCCAGCCCAAGGGGAGGCCCCCCAAGGCCTGACAGTATTACTGAGGCTATGAAGTGCTCACAAAAAGGGACCTATCATGACTGCCCTCCAAAAGACCCAACAAAAAGCTGAAAGAGTCAAATGCAGGTATTTACACCCAACCAATGGACAAAAGCTGCTGGCCCCTGTGGTTGAATTAGGGAAAGGCTGAAAGAAGCTGAGGAGAAGGGCGACCCTGTAGGAGGACCAGCAGTCTCAATTAACCTGGACCCTGGAATCTCTCAGACACTGAGCCACCAACCAGGCAGCATACACCAGCTGATATGAGGCCCCCAACACATACACAGCAGAGGACTGCCTGGTCTGGACTCAGTCAGGGAAGATGCACCTAACCCTCGAGAGAGACTTGGGGTCTCAGGGAGTGGGGAGGTCTGGGAATGGGGGTGGGTGGAGACATCCTCTTGGAGACCCGGGGTGGGGGGTTGGGGGATGAGAGTGGGGTTGGAGAGTGGGGTGGGGGGAGATGTGGGAGACAGCTAAAGTTTGGACTGTAAAAAAAAAGGTTTAAGAATAAAAACAATCATAAAAACACAGAAACAAACAAACAAACAAAACAAACTAAAACAAAGCTCTAGCAATTTAAAACCAATAATCTCCAAACCTCAAGGTTAATGAGAAAAATTAAGGAGTGTGTTACCAGTAAGAGCCCAGGACCATCCCCATAGGCTGACTCAGAGCTGGGGCATCTGAATTTTTTTTTTAATTATTTATTAGATAGGGTATATGTTTGTGGTATATGTGTAGATAGGGTATATGTTTGTGGTATATGTTGAGTGTGGTGTGTGTCTGGTAGCCAAAGGACGTCCAGTGTCCGGCTCTGTAATTTCACCTTTACCCTCTTGAGACAGGGTCTCTCATTGAACAAGGAACTAGGATGGCAGCTGGCAAGATCAGGGATCCTCTGTCCCAGCACTTCTTAGCCCGAGGTCTGGGTGCACGGGTCACACCGGGTGTAATAAGAGGATGTTGTTCTCAGGGATGTGAGCCCTCACATCTGCATCCTAAAGAAGCTTGGGGCGATGGTGGATGGTGTTCAGGACAACAGCCGTCCAAGGAAACACTGCCCTGACAAACCATTCCCCGCTGCACTCTTCAGTATCTGGGGCTCCCCGAACCCTCCAATCCCTTCCCTCCCGCCGCACCTGTTGTCACACGTGTGGAATCTTCAGGTGTCCCAAACATTTATTTTCTTGGAACCTTAGTAACGCCATGGGCTTTTTAGTCTTCCGTGACTAACTTCTGAGTCAGAACCATGTCTTTTGTTCCTTTGAGGTTGTGTAAAAGTTTCACGAACTGTGCTTCTCTGGGACTCCTGAGGCAAAGCACCCCCATCCCTTCCAGGCCCCACATTGTTTCACCTAATCTTCCCTTACTCCCGATTCTGTACAGTAGTAGCCACTGGCTTCCTAGAGCATAGCACGCATTTGTTTCTAATTGGCTAAGCTCGGGAGCCGGCTGTCCAGAGTCCACAGGAGCATAGTCGTGGTTCGAGGCCCCTCCTCCCCAGAACACACAGAAGCAGTGTGGAAACTGGCCTTTTTGTTAAGAGAATCAAATTATACTGGCTTGTCTTTCAGCTTTTGTGCTCTCAACCCTCATCCTCCTTCCTTCCTTCTTTAATCTCTCCGGGCTGTTTGGGGTTTCACAGCACTGCTCTGAAAAACCGCTGAGCGATAATTCTTGGGAGGAGCCTGAAAGGGGACAATGACTGTTCCTGGGACCCATCTGGCAGTTTACTTTCTGGGCCGAGCTTGAGTTCTAAAAATTTTAGAAGGGAGGTTACCAGTGTTGTGTTTTGTAAAAATAAAAAAGAGGAGGAATATGTTTGGTGGATGTGTGGTAAGGTGTGTGGGAAGGGGATGTCTCAGCGGGCCCATGCCAAGGCATCCCTTCCCCCTGAGGGACCAGGCACACTATGGTATAGTATAGAATAGAGTTTATTCAGGACATGGGGAGGGGAGCTGAGAGGGTAGTAGAGACAGAGAAAGGCAGAGAGAAGAGAGTAGAGAAGTAGAGGCCGGCCATGAGCACGTGGAGAGAGGGGGAAGAGGCGAGAGGACAGAGAGAGCAAAAAGGCAAGAGAGCAAGAGGAGGGGGCAAACAGCCCCTTTTAGAGTGAGTCAGGCATACCTGGATGTTGCCAGGCAACTGTGGGCGGAGCTTAGACAAAATGCTAACAACCAGTAAAGAGAGCTCCATCTTGGTCAGCTGCTGGTTATAGCAGCTCTATGGTGTGGGGAGAAGCGGAGATGGAGGAGTAAGAAGGAAAGGGAGATTAAAAAGCAAGATTAAAACTTTAGAGCATTTAATAACTGAGGCATTTTTTTCTTGCTGTACGTGGATTATTGAGGATTATCTGCTAAAAGCAAAAGCCCATCCGGTGTTTCAATTTGACTCACCCTCCTCTGTTCACTGAAAACCTCTCCTCTCTTCTACGATTTTCGCTCAGTTATTGATGTGCAAACCAGAAAACAAAACCAGGGGTCTTATTTTCAGGGAGAAAAGAGGTGGGATTTGAACCATGTACTCAAGCTTGAGTATAGTGCCCTTCTGCTGAGTTGTATCCCCAGCCCCCATTCCACAAAGTTTCTCAGTAGTCAACCACTAAAGAACAGGGACTCCACCATCAACAATGTGCATGTATGCATGTATATGATATATATGATGTATATGTATACACATATGTATGTGTGTGTGCTGTATGTATATGTACACACACACACACATATTTAATGATCAGAAGCTTTAAACAGTAGGTTCATAAGAGTCTTTCGGAGCCAACTGCAGAGATTCACTGCTGTGAGCTCCTAGGGCTGCGTAGAGCCAGGGAGTAGCCACGGGCAGGCATGAACCCAGGCCTCTGCAGCACACAGAGCCCTCTCTCCACATATGATCTCTGCGGGTTTCAAGCTGCACATGCCTATGAACCAGGCAAAGGCTTAGGCTTTGTCTCTCAAACTGTGTGAGTCACCTGTGTCTCAGAAGCAGACATCTGCCTCAGGGCTTTGTGGAGCCAGAAGGAAAGACACTACCTTTTCTTTTGGAGATTTTGGAGACTGGGACTTAGAGTTTTCAGCCTGGCCTTTAGTTGTCTATGTAGCCAAGGATGCTCCAATAATTCTGTTCCGTTACCCAGAGTTCAGGGACTTCAGATTTAACCCACCATACTTGTTTTATGTGGTGCTGGTGTTAAAAGCCAGAACTTTAGGCACAGGACATGAACTCTCCTCTGACTTAGCTCCACCCCCCAGCCCCCACCCCCTCAGTGCAGGAAGATCAATTCTAAACTGAAGTAAGAGGAATATCATCCCTAAAAATTCAATCTGGGCATTCAAGATGTGGGATTTTCCTAGCTATATGAGATAACCCAAGACGGTTGTGTAGTACCAGAAATTATGGAAGGAACAGGGGTTTTGGAGCCAGCATAAAGAGGAGATGTAAATCTGCTTTTATTGTCTATGTCTTATTTGGGGAAAAATATTGAGGCTTTCTAAATTTCACAACCCGATCTTTGTTTTTTCGAGACATGGTTTCTCCATGTAACTTTTGCTTTACTGGAATAACACCCTGTAGACAAGGCTGGTTTAGAACTCACAGAGATCCACCTGTAGATAGATAGATAGATAGATAGATAGATAGATAGATAGATAGATAGATACAGACAGACAGACAGACAGACAGACAGACAGACAGACAGACAGACACAGACAAACAGACAGTAGAGGCTGGGAGTGTACACCTAGTGGTAGAGTGTTACTTAACCTAGTCAAAGCCCCAAGTTTGATCCTTACCACCAAGTGTTGGGGAAAGCAGAAGACTTCATGTCCACTTTGTAGAGAGTTGAGGGAAACTGATTCATGCAAAGGAAGAATGCAGATATAGAGCAATGATCCCGGAACTTAGACTAAGCCGCTTTCAACCCTGTCGATACATTAGGGTCATTGGAGGCCTTGTGACAACTCTCAACCCCACACTTTATCATCCTGTTTTAAATTATGTAGAGCAAGAAGTGTCCTCAAATGCAACTGAGGTTGAGAATAAACTGTGAGGACTAAGTAAGGGGCTGAGGAGTTGGTTTAGTCTTTAAAGATCCATTAGGTGAGAAGAGTAGCTTACAGTGGGGTCTCATTTTTGTGTAATAAATGGAGAAATACACCATAACAGACATAATAAGATATACACCAAGGGCTTTTCTGTTTGTTTTGTTTTTATGGTGTTGAGGTTTTGTGGGCTAACATTCTAACAACAAAGCCTTGTCCTCAGTTCTGCCACAAACAGTTTAAAGTCTTTAGGTAGCATTTAAAGTTTTTAGTCCTGGTGTGGTGGCACATGCTTTAATCCCAGCATTCAGGAGGTGGAGACAGGCAGATCTCTGTTCAAGGTCATCCTGGTCTATAGAGAGAGTTTCAGGACAGTCAGGGCTATGCAGAGAAGCCTTGTCTAGAAAAAAAAATTCCCCCTTGTTTTGATGAGGCTAGGGAGATGGCTCAGCAGTTAAGAGCATTGCTATTCTTGTAGAGATGGTAGGCCCACATATGGCCCATACACATACAAACATACATGCAGAAAGAACACACAATAAAATAAATAAGTTAAATAAGTAGAATAAAATTTACTGTTTGGGAGCTGGAGAGATGGATCAGTGCTAAAAATGATAGTGTGCCCTTTTCTTTTTTGCTCTCTCTCTCTCTGTGTGCCTCTCTGTGTCTGTCTGTCAGTCAGTCTGTCTGTCTGTCTGTCTGTCTCTCTCTCTCTCTCTCTCTGTGTCTCTCTGTGTCTGTCTGTCAGTCTGTCTGTCTGTCTGTCTCTCTCTCTCTCTCTCTCTCTCTCTCTCTCTCTCTTTCTCTCTCTCTCTGACAGGGTCTCATTGTATAGTCCTGGCTGTCCAGGAACTTACCATGTAGACGAGGCTAGCCTTGAACTTACAGAGATAACCTGCCTCTGCCTCCCAAGTACTGAGATTAAGTACGCCACCATAGTGGTATATGCTGCCCTTTCAAGGAGGACCTGAGTTCGGAACCTAATTCAGGTGGTTTCCAACTTCCTATAACTTCAGCTCCAGAGAATTCAGTGCTTTTTCCTGGGCTCAGCAAGCACTGGCACTCACATGTGTAAACACTCACACACAGCATATGCACACACACAACTTAAGGTGGTACAAATCTTGGCCCAGGGGTGGCATGAGCACCTTTTAATCCCAGAGCTTGGGAGGCAGAGGCAGGTCTTTAAAATTATTATTTTTTAAAAGAACTGCAAGCTATATATGGTAGTATATGCCTGTACTCTCAGGACTGGGGAGGCAGAAGCAGAAAGATTGCAAGTTAGAGGTGAGCCTGGGTTACATAGTAATACCAGTCCAAAACCAAATAAAATAAAATAAAATAAAATAAAAATCCAAAGGGAATTCTAATGTGTAAATCTACATAATAAAAGCCATTAGGACATGTAATAAACGTATCTGTGCACATGCACCCAAGCATTGCTTCGGACCACACCCAGAATAGGACAACATTTAAATTGCTACCACTTATATTCCTGAACATGACCTTAGTTGTGTCTGTTTTCCTTCTTCTAGGGGCTCCTCTGAAACTCAGACATTGAAACAGTTATTTAAAAATCTGTAAGCAACAAATGTCATCGGGTGGGATCGGAGGTGCAAGGGATTTGAAAGGAAAGCATCTAAGAGGGAGAAGAAGGATGCAGACAGATGGAGAGGGAGAACAGGAAGGCTGAGTGTCCACCAAGCCTGCCCAGACCCCGTGCCTTACTCCACCGCTGACTGGGAGCCTGGGGGGAGGGTGGCAGATCCTAAAGCAGCTGCCTGGGCGTCTGTTGCTTATGCTCTGCAATCTGAGGCCCATTCTCATAGCTGCCATGAGTGCCTTTTGTGCTAGGAAAGGCATTCTACCACTCGTTCATTGATTCGTGACACATCGAGGACACACTGAGCAGGATCCAGGTGCTCACAGCCCGGTCTTCAACTCCAGTTTGATGGATTACCAGGACATATCCCCAGAAATTAGAAATGGTCACATGTTCAGAATATCCCAAGGAATCGCCAGTGTATAGGTTCATTGTTACATTTGCAATGAACTTTTTTTTTTTTTTTTTTTTTTTTTTTTTTTTGGTGGTGGTGGTGGTAAGAATCCTAAGGGAACCACAAAATGGGTTTGGGTTTTTTTCTCATTGAATAGATTCTACTGTACTAATTTTTCATGGTATAGTAAATCCAAACATTATTAAAGTCTAAATATAACACAATAGTTGCACTTTTACAAAATGTTTTTGAGAGGAAATATACACATCACTAGGTACAAATTTTACCCTTGTTTTTCTGCCATAATAAGCTGTATTTTAAAGGTATGTTTTGAGCCCAGCATGATGGTACATGCTTGTAATCTGGGAACTTGAGAGGTAGAGACAAAAGGATTAGGAATTTAAGGTGAAATGAGCCAATTCAAGTCAGATTAGAATGTGTTAAAGGCAGATTTGTTGAGCAGGTGGGCGAGTTCAATTGCTCCAGGGAAGGAGACCAGGGAAGTCCCCATGGGGAGGCAGGGAGGGAAGGGGAGGAGAGAGAGAGAGAAATGTGTGCACTGAGCGAGAAGGAGGAGAATGAAGATCAAAATGTCTAGATTATATAGGGAGGAGTCTCTGGGGGAAGGGCAACCCAGCTCCTGGGCTAGAAAGTTCAGGGTTGGGGACAGGATATGCCAGATAGGGACTGAGGGATGCTGGGAGAACCCAGAGGCCAGGTCTGCCTTGATATATAAAATATAGACCTCAGTCCCAGGTCCTGGGTCCAAAACCAAACACTTGGTAACCCAGAAATTTCTAGGCTATTGAGAGTGACAAGAAATACTGTATCAAAATGTAATATATTGATTTATTAATTACTTTTCAAAAAGATCTTATTATGCAGCCTGGGCTGACCTTTAACTTTTCCTTAATGCGTCAGTCTCAAAAAAAATTATTTTTAGAATTATTTATTTCATTTTGTGTATTAGTGTTTTGCTTGCATGTTCATATGTGTACCACATTTCTGCCTATTGCCTGTGGAAGTCAGAAGAGGGAGCTGGATCTCCTGGAATTAGTGATATGGAGGGTTGTAAGCCACTGCGTGGGTGCTGAGAACTGAACCAGGGTCCTCCGAAAAAGCAATAAATGCTCTTAAGCATTGAGCATCTTTCCAGCCCAATCTTCTTATTTTATATGTATATGTATATTTTATATGTTTGTCTTAGTTAGAGTTTTACGGCTGTGAACAGACACCATGACCAAGGCAACTCTTATAAGGACAACATTTAATTGGGGCTGGCTTACAGATTCAGAACTTCAGTCCATTATCATCAAGGTGGGAGCATGGCAGCTTCCAGGCAGGCCTGGTGCAGGAGGAGCTGAGAGTTCTGCACCTTCATCTAAAGGCTGTTAGGAGAAAACTGACTTCCAGGCAGTTAGGATGAGAGTCTTAAAGCTCATGCCCACAGTGACTCACCTACTCCAACAAGCCCACACCTTAAATAGTGCCGCTCCCTGGGGTCAAGCGTATTCAAACCACCACAGTGTTGTTTTCTTTCATCCTCTTCCTTCCTTCCTTCCTTCCTTTCATTTATTTTTTTCAAGACAGGGTTTCTTTGTGTAGCCCTGGCTATACTCATTCAGTAGACCAAGTTGACCTTAAATTCAGAGATCCACTTGCAAAATTCTGGGACTAAAGGTGTTGGGCAATATGGATAAGTTATGTGTTAGTTTTCTATGGCTACTATAACAAATTACTTCAAAAATTATATTTTTACTATTGCTTATTCATTTATGTTTATTTTATTTTTAGATAGAGTCTCAAGGAACCTAGACTGGCCTCAGATTTGCTATCTAAGACAAGAATAGTGGCACATGTTTATAATAGTGTCACTTGTAAGACTTAGGCAGTGACAATGGAGAGTTCTAAGTACACTTGGGCCACCAGAGTTAAACTGTCTTTTTTTTTTTTTTTATGTTGCATAATTCAAAATTCTCCCAGATGTTATTTGGTTTTACTTTTTAAATTTTAAAGGCTGGGTCTCTCTATTACGTACCCGTGAAGCTATCCTGGAACTCACTATGTAGAACAGGTCGACCTAGAACTCCCAGAGATCCACCTACCTCTGCCTCCCAAGTGTTGGGATGAAAGGCTTGTACCCCTGCACTTGGCCTTGGTTTTCTCTTTTTAAAAACTCTTTAAGTCTAGGTAAGATGAATTCTCACTGTGAGAAAAAAAAATCAAGAGAAAGTGCCTTCTAGCCCCCCCAAAAGATAACCTGCTGCATTTGGTTTTCAGGCCTTTACTCGTATGCAGGAGCCTCATTCTGGATAGGTCAGCAGGTGTTTAGAAGTCTGTCAGTTCTGCAGTCTGTCCATTATATTTCTCTCTTGTCTTAGCTCCCTTTTCATATTTCTTTACAAAACCATTGCACTACCCTCTACCAGCTCTTTTCTCTGAATCTTTTAAAGTAATGCAAACTTCCCAACCTTGTATTTGCTAATGCCTGACTTGATATATTCTAATGCATGTGTGTGCATGCACATGCATATACACATATGTGTGGAAGCCTCAATCACTGGTCATATATATTCATCATCATCATCATCGCCATCATCATTGACAGGGTCTCACTGTGATAACCTTGGCTGACTGAGAACTCACTATGCAGACCACAATGGCCTCGAGCTAACAGTTCTGCCTGCCTCTGTCTCGGAAGTGATGGAATTAAAGGGGTGTGCCACCAAGTTTATGTCAAGCTTCCCCCCTTATATGGAGATGGGCTGCTCCCTGGAACTCTCTGAGAGGGAAGAGAAGAGTAAAACAGCCCAAGCATAGCAACATTGTATCCTTGACGACAGATACAGAGTGAAGGTTTCTAGCAGAGGTTACCATGGTATAAACCTGTCTTCAGTGAGAAGAGGGGAAGGGAAGTTCATCCATGGAGAGAACCTCATCAGGACCACCAGCTGACAGCCTCCACTTGGCTTCTGTTGGATGTTATGAGAGTCCAGTTAGATGGTATAGTCTCTGCCTGTTCTGTCTGCTCTTTTCCTTGGGAGCCTGACCCAATGGATACTCCACTCTGCCTAGGACTGGCTGGGGAACTCCAGCTGAGTGTCTCAATGAAGTTTCCCCATTCAGTTTCTGCTGGGGTCTTGAGCTCATGGTTTGATGATGTTTTGCTATATATCCATTCACCCAAGTGAGAAATATTGTTATCATAGGTTATTCTCTGTACCATATAGAACACAGGATCTCTCCCTGAACCTGGACATCAGTGATTCAGCCAGGCTGGCTGGCCAGAAAGACCCAGATCTTCCCGTCTCTGCCTGCCTGGTTCTGGGACTGTAGCACGAGTTGTAGCCTCTGCAATTCCAATCCAGAGCCTTAGGCTTGTGCAGCAAGCGCTTTCCTAACTAATTAAAGGCATGCTCCACAAAGCCTAGTGCAGAATCTTTATTTCAGGGATAACAACCTCTGCCTTACAGGGCTGTTGTGTGAGCATTTGTAGCTTAATGGAAGGGCATCATCCCTTCTAGGCAGAAAATAAGTACAGTGCAGTGTGTGTGTGTGTGTGTGTGTGTGTGTGTGTGTGTAATTGCCTTCATTTCTCTACTAATCTGATTTCCTTTTACTTGCCTCCAAACTTTTAGTCCAAGCAAGGCTTCTCCACAATGTGCTACATGCCTAGGGAAATTATTTTGAAATACCAAAGAAAGATAATTGGATGATGTCCATTCTTTAACAAATATTTGAGAATGCCTGCAGGGCTGGGGGCAGTGATTCCGAGCAATGACCATAACTTGCACCCGATTTAAAGTATCTCACCATCAGATAGACTACCTTACAGTCTTAGTCTGGGTCCAGCTGGAAAAGAGAGCAAGTGATTGTAAGCAGAGGGTAGGGAACAGAACCGGAACCGTTGAGTCAAGAAACATGGGTCTAAGGGTGTGGCTCAGCTGTGCCTGCTGAGTATCCATGAGTCCTGGGTTTGATATTCACTAGTGCGTAACCCAGACTTTGCCCCAGTCTGCGAGGTTGTGAACCGGGATCAGAGGACCCGGAAGAGAGAACTTGATGGTGCACACTTGTTATTACAGCATTCGGGGAAGGAGAGGAGAGAGGATCTGAAAGTCAAGATCGTGTTCTGCTGTATAGTGAATCTGAGGTCCATCAGGGATACATGAGACCCTGTCTAATGATGGAGGAAAGAGAAGAAGGGAAGGGGAGAGGGAGGGAGGGAAGGAGGGAGGGAGGCAAAGTAAAGTCTAGGTTGGTGGTGAGGCAATAGAGAGCATGCCGACCGTGAGGTGGCCTGGGATGGAGATGTGAACAGGACTGTAAAAGTATCTTCTAGGAATCTCTGTAGGAGAGGCCGGGGCAGTACTCTTTCAAAGAGGGTATTGGAGGTTATATTTACATAAGGAGGGATGGTGGAGTGGCTGAGCCTCCTCCCCTCCCCCACAATTCTTGTGTGGAGAGGAGGGACAAAGTTCAGTTGTTAGTGACAGGGAGAATGGAGGTCCTCAGAGCAGAGGGGCCCCTTGAGCACACGGACAAGAGTGACCCCAGAATCTGGCTTTGCTGTTGTTATTGATTTAATTTACCCATTCTTCCTTTAGACAGCTTCATATGTGTACATATGAATCTCCATCCCCGTATCCCTTCTCCCCACGAGCTCCTCTCTCGTGTCTTGTGTGTGTATGACCCACTGTACTCGCTGTTCTCTGTGTCAACTTGACACAGCTGGAGTCATCACAAAGGAGCCTCCCTTGAGGAAATGCCTCCATGAGATCCAGCTGTCAGGCATTTTCTCAATTAATGATCAAGGGGGGAGGGCCCCTTGTGGGTGGTGCCATCCCTGGGCTGTGGTCCTGGGTTCTATAAGGAAGCAGGCTGAGCAAGCCAGTGAGGGGTTTGGGGAATCATGAGTTCCTCCCCACAGTGAAATGCTGAAGGGCCCAGTGTAGTCCTTTCTGCTCCCTCCTCTGTGATGTTAGGAGTTGACCAGAGAGGCCCCAGGGTCCCCCAAAACTTGATACTAAGAATCTTTATTTTTTTAAAGCTTCTTTCAAGTTTGGAGATGTCATGTTGGACGTGATGGTAAGCCATCACAGTCAACTGTCCTTGCTATGGTCTTGTCCTTCTTATTACAGAAGGCCCACATTAATGCTGATGAGGGAGAGAAATAGTGTTAACTAGGCATTAAAGGCACAACACTCAAGGACTTATACACATATTTTATACCCCCAAATCCCTGACCATTGTTGTGGCTGATAAAACATTATCGCTGAGTTAGATGGCACATGGCTTTAATCACAGAATTTGGAAGCCTAAGTCAGGAGAATTTTGAGTTTGAGGCCATCCTACGCAGCTTAGGGTGATCTTGTCAAAACAAACAAACCATCAGAAAAATAATTCCCTGAAGTAAAAGCAGTTTTCATAGTATCTCTAGATGCTTCTCAAGTTTCAATGATGTTATTATTTTGATGAGTATAATAGAAATTGAAAACATCATACCCAACTCATTGAATATACCTAATGTCCTGCACATTGTAATTTAACTTGGTCTGCCTTAAATATACTCAGAATACTTCGGCTAGGCATCACGAGAGTGTATCACACCGCAGCCTGGGCCAGATCACCTAGAATCTGAAGCCCGATTTCACTGAATAATGCATGTTGCTTTTCATTGTTGTTATTGTTTTGTTTTTCGAGACAGGGTTTCTCTGTGTAGTCCTGGCTGTCCTGGAACTCACTCTGTAGACCAGGCTGGCCTCGAACTCAGAAATCTGCCTGCCTCTGCCTCACAAGTGCTGAGATTAAAGGCGTGCGCCACCACTGCTTGGCTTTTCATTGTTGTAAAGTCAAAAAAACATGCCAAAAGCATCGTTAAGTTGGAAGCCATCTATACTTTGAATTGAAGGACATTGGAAGGGCTCATACGTAGAGTCTCCATCCTAACTCTTGCCCTTCTCTTCTCTCCCTCTTCTCTCTTCTGAGGCAGAACATGAGGAAGCTAGAGCTCCTCCTGGCTTTCATAAACTCTACCAGAAAGTCTGCAGACATTATTCTAGCTTTGCTTAGAGTTTCTTGGCGGCTGTAAGAAATTCCTCCAGTCATCAAGTTCGTAAGACCATGTCATTCGGGGGTCCCTATTCTGAGGGAGAAGGATGCTATAAGGACCCAACTGCCACCAGACAGGCCCTATTGAGCCTCTGTACTGTTCCAACAGTGCCTTTGGTGTGTCCTGAAGGGTGGGTGGCCAGGCCTTACCAGCACTGACTCCGTCCTGGCCTCTAAGTTCAAGTCCATGCTAGCCCCATGACTTTGAATAAATCTTTAACCACATTAGCCTCTCTCTGCAAATCTTGTTTTGTGAATCCCCACTCCTGTGGCAACCCGCAGGGAGGCCATGTACAAAGTGATAAAGCCACAAGACCCATAGACAAATGTCTATTTGCCTTTATGTCACAGCTAAGAAACTAAAATTGGCAGAACTATCTGCTTACCAGACAGAGACAGGTCAGGAAACTGGGTCAGTTTGCCTTCTTCCACGAAGTCCTGCTTCCTGACCTGCCAACGTCCTCCCCACCCCCACACCTCTGGAAGCTCCACCACAGGGGCACAGTGACAGAAAGGCAGGTCACACCAACCCCTAAGATCACTGCTTTGTAAAGGAGACCTGGCTACTCCACTAGGCCCCTGCACCCCATCCTCACAGGCTTCCTGGAGGGAAATGTGGTCTCTGTGGCTCTGCCAAGCCAAGCCTTCTGAGGACAACTTAACTCTTCGATACACTCCAGCTTATTCTGGGGAGGGAGGGAGGGAGGGAGGAAGGGAGGGAGGGAGGGAGGGAGGGAGGGAGGAAGGGAGGGAGGGAGGAAGGATCATTAGTATACTGATAATGCCAGAGCAATTTTATTTTATTTATTTTATTTTATTTTATTTTTGCCAGAAGCTCTGGGTTCTCTCCCCAGAACCATGTAAACTGGTGTATGGCACAAACCTGAAAATCCAGCGTTTGAGGTGGAGGTGGAAGGAGCAGAAGCTCAGTCTTTCTCGGCTGCAAGATTGAGGTCAGCCTGAGACAGATTTTATCTGAAAACAAAGAACCGAGAGCACTGAGGCTAAAGGTGTGTGCCAGCACCCACGCCTGCCCACCCACCCACGCCTGCCCACCCACGCCTGCCCACCCACGCCTGCCCACGGCCTGCGGTCTTCCCATGCCCACCCCAAGCCAGCCTGCCCCAAGCCAGCACGTTATTGTTATCATTGGCTCAGGTGTAAAGTTTAAGGTTAGGTTACACTTCCAAGTCCATGCGATAATGTCATCTGTCACAGAAGTCTGGGCTCTTCATCATTTCAGGGTTTCTCAGTGATT
Source organism: Rhabdomys pumilio (assembly GCA_030674055.1). Taxonomy (NCBI): domain Eukaryota; kingdom Metazoa; phylum Chordata; class Mammalia; order Rodentia; family Muridae; genus Rhabdomys; species Rhabdomys pumilio. Next base: position 4,710,558 of record JANHMN010000028.1, on the reverse strand, counting down.
GGGCTGAGAGCAGTGTGTGTCAAAATCAGCTACTGTCCACTCTCTGAAACCTCACTGTCACCTATTGAATCAGAGGTGTTTGGGGTAACAACAGAAGCCCAGAAAATCTACATTTAAAAAAATGACTTGGCTGGGCGTCCGGATACGTGCGTTTTATTCCAGAAAGCAGAGGCAGAAGGATCTCTGTGAGTTCCTTTGGGCTAGTCTGGTCTATATAGTGAGTTCCTTCAAACCAGACTGATCTACATAATGAGTTCCTGATTGACAGCCTGGCCTACCTAATAAGTTCCTTCAAGCCAGCCAAGGCTATATAAAGACCAGTCTCAACAAAAGATATATTTTAATTCTCTCTCTCTCCCTCTCCCACCCCCCCCCGTGCGTGTGTGCGTGTGTGCGTGTGTGCGTGTGTGCGTGTGTGCGTGTGTGCGTGTGTG
>JANHMN010000028.1:4694706-4710114 GCA_030674055.1 Rhabdomys pumilio | reverse complement strand
GTGTGTGCGTGTGTGCGTGTGTGCGTGTGTGCGTGTGTGCGTGTGTGTCTGTGTGTGTAGCCAGAAAAAGGTGTCAGATCCCCTGGAGCTGGAATTGCAGGTAATTACGAGCCCCCTGACATAGGTACTGGGAACTGAACCCTGGTCCTCTGCTGGAGCAGCAAGGGGTCTCTCTCAACCACTAAGAGGGCTCTCCAGCCCCCAAATGCACATCTTCACAAGGCCCATAATTGGTTCTCATGGGCATTGAAGATTGCCAAGCAGAGCCACCCACCACCCTCCAAGGCGCCTGCTCTGTCAAAAGACGAACAAAGGAGCGGCTTGAACATCAGCATTGAGCACATTCCCGTTCTGCACAAATAGTGAACCCAAGTCCCAGGCATCTTACGGTGGTGCGCCGAGCAGCCTACGCAGCGTCTCTCACAGGCCTGAGCAGGACACAGTACTTCCTGTTGATTGACAGGCATTTTAGCATGAATATTGAATGAGGAAGGCAGCTGGGACACTTGGCTAATGTAATATCTCAACCTCTAGTCTCATGCTAAAGGGAATTTGCCCTCCCTTAATGCATGTCTACATCCTGTCTTGTCCCTCCAGCAGCGCGTTCTACACGGATCACGCCAGTTCAGGGAGCCTCGGCTTCCCAGCCCTCAGATTAGAGCAGCCCTTTCTAACTTGAGATAAGGTCATCGGCGCTGACGGAAAGCCACTGGGTATTGCTGAGATGTTGTCATCTCCTGCCCATTCCAAGCTCTCTCCACCACAGCTCACTGATGGATCAGCCTCGCTGACGTCATTCAGAGTAATTATTTCCTGCCTTACCGTTAGCTCAGACACAGCCATTTATGCGATATGTAACCTATATCATGTATGTACATATGCATCTTTATTCTATCCTCTGATGTTTCCCAACTTGAAAAAAAAAAAAAAAAAAAAAAAAACAAACTCAAATTCACTGTTGTGCCTGGGTTCACCTGAACCAAATCGACAGACAGAGGATTTTATCATGGAGGCGTGTGTTGTTACATTGCTATGTTTCTAAAAATCCTTGAAGATCAATTTTATCAACTAATTAACTAATACCATATAAAACGTTAATGCTAAATACTTTTCCACCTATGAACAGGAGCAAGGCCAGAATATTGACTCTTGCCTTTCTATAAATGTGTCATGTTGGAAAGGAATGGGTAACACCATGCTCCTTTATAGGCCGTGCCATATTATATGGAGGAAATCTCGAAAAAGCCATCAGCCTACTCAGATTACTAAATCAGCTTCTGGGCCACGGGGAAAAGAACTTTTCACACCCATTCCTCAGCAATGAGAGAGGAAACAGAGAAAGAGGGAAGAGGAAGGGAAATGAGCAACATAAAAACATTGTCTTCTTTAATATTTTAGCAACAATGATCCAAAGACAAAGCTAATAAAACAGCAGCAGCAAAGAAAGTTACTAATAAAAATAGAAAATGATAAAAACTACAAAACACTGATGCAAAGAATTAAAGAAAATCTAAATGAAAGCGTCATAGACATGACGCTCCATGTGTAAGATGTTTGCTCCATATCTGCGAACTAGAAGCTCACTCTCGTTGTCTTAAGATAAAAACTGCCCTCAAGTTGACATGAGAAGTCAACACATGTCTGTCAAATCATAACAACCTCTCCCCTTTTCAACAAGTTTAATCTCTCTGGCGTAGGATGGGGGATTAAAGAAAGACTCAGGTCATCCGTTATGAGAGAATGCCAATGCCTTTACCGGGCAGGTTCATATATACACCAAGCCAGGGAAGGAAAAGCACAAACTCAAGGAAAAACAGGAACTCAACTGGGGGTCAATGGGGTATCAGGTGTAAATTCCCTTCCTGGGGCACCATGCCTTAGTCAGGATGTTTCTGATCTTAGAGGAACTGCAGAATGTTACTTAGTCCACAGCAGCACATGGAAAGTCAGCCAGGGCATGGCAGCCCTTCAGGGTCCTACATTCCTCAAGTGGTTTTGAGCATGAGGCTTCATCACAGCAATGGTAACCCTGGTAAAGACAGGCAGGGATGTCAGTGGGCAAAGGTGCAGAGGCAATCACTTGGAAAAAACATCTGGCAATTTCTGGAACCGTTAACACACCCTGAGCCTATGAGCCAGCCATTCTACTTCCTGGATGTTACACGCAAGAAGGGATCTGAGAATACCTGTCCACGGAGGAAGAAGGGATCTGAGAATACCTCTCCACGGAGGAAGGCACTTGAAGGTTTGTACATTCGCCGTGGCAAACTGCCCACATGCTTTTCAACAGGTGAAGACATAACTAAATGGCAGCAACAAATACAATGTGTTTAGGAAGAGCACATAGGCAGCAATATGAAAGAGCCTCGTAGACATTTCATTGCACAAGGACAGCAGATATGAGAGGAGAGGATGACTCAGTAGGTTAAAGAGCTTTCCATGCAAGTGTGAGCACCTGAATTCCAGTTCCCAGGACCAACATGAAGTTGCTGCGGTGAAACAGGAGACAGAGACAGGATTCCTGGAAGCTTGCACACCAGACAGCCTGCTGCACACAGCAGCAAACAAGAAATTCTGCCCCAAATAAAGCAGACAATGAGGTCTGAAACCCAAGGTCATCCTCTGACCTTGGCACAGCTCCTATAGACACTAGACAGAGAAGATGCCCGATACTAAGGAGATCATGGATTCTGCTGTTTTTAAAAAAGACTACGTAAAGATTGATCTTCAAGATAATCAAAATCCAATTAATAGTTATAGGATCGTGATAAGGAAAAGAGCCATAAGGAACTTTTTAGGGGCCCTCAAATATTTTATCTTAATTGATGGCAAAAACCCAGTTTATACATTTATCAAAAGGCATCCGACTATATTCAACATGTATATAAATTTTACTGAACATAAATTCTACTCCCATAAAGTAGAATTTTTAAAATCAGTTTTTTAACTTTCTTCCAAATCATCTTTATCATGGAAGAAAAACACTTAATGAATTATCAAAATATTTTGTTAATTTTTCTCCCTCTTCTTTCTTTATCTTCTAAATCCAGTTAGAACATCCGGTAAATTTTCCCTTTGAAATCTCTCCATTAAACAAACCCCTTCTCTGCACTACAGTCTGCTGTTTACAGCAGCCTGGTCTCAGAGTGGAGTAGAGGCAGAGAGAGAGAGAGAGAGAGAGAGAGAGAGAGAGAGAGAGAGAGAGTGTGTGTGTGTAAGGCTTACAACAATGAATTCCTTCGTGTGTGTGTGTGTGTGTGTGTGTGTGTGTGTGAGAGAGAGAGAGAGAGAGAGAGAGAGAGAGAGAGAGAGAGAGTGTGTGTGTAAGGCTTACAACAATGAATTCCTTAGTGTGTATGTGTGTGTGTGGGTGGGTGTGTGTGTGTGAAAGAGAGAGAGAGAGAGAGAGAGAGAGAGAGAGAGAGAGGGAGGGAGAGAACATACACCACGGTGTGCACTGAGAAGAGACAACTTTTTAGTTCTATCCTTGTATCACGGGATCTGGAGATCAAATGCAGCCCATCAGTACAGCCCGTCTACAGTTTTACCCACTGAGCCACCTTGCCAGCCCCATTTGGTTTTTCTAGACAGTGTCTTGCTAAATCGCCTGGATGACCTTGAATCCACAGAGATCAGCCTCTGAGTGCTGGCTTAGGACTGAGCTGCACACCCAGTTACACAAGTATTTCAACAGAAAACACCCTGTTGGTGTTCAATGAGGAGGGGAAAATGGAAGAGGAGCCCCACCCACTCGGCCCCAAAGTCCGAGACCATAATCCCTAAAGCGCCTCTAATCAACTTCACGTTAATTTCCTCCAAGCACTCTCAGAGTCTATACTACATTAAGAAGACTCAGAGCTCACAGGACTGTCGCACCTATGGTTACAGTTGAGTTGCTGGAAAAGAGTCGAGCTTCATTCAAGACGCCAGAGGTAGAATATGACAGGGTCAGGGATGTGCCGGTGTACACTCTTCCTCTCTCGGAGTCAGGACACGGCACCCTCCTGGCATCAACCTGTGTCGACAAGTATGGATAGGACAGCCAGGGAGGCTCATCTGAGCTTTGGCATCCAGCATGCTTTACATTGACACAATGAACTGACTGATGGCCATGTCATTGAAGTCAGTCTCCTGTCCCAGTGAAACCACAGGACCCAAAGTCTTTACCCCAGCTCGCATGACTGGGTTTTCTGGTGTGGCCAACACCCCTCCCCCTGGTGGTCCCAACCCCTCCTCCCTCTTTTCCCAACTCCTCCCTCTGGTATTCCCAACCCCTCCTCCCTCAGGTGGTCAAAACCCCTCCTCCCTTTGGTATGGCCAACACCCCCCAACAATGTACTTCCTGTCAAGTATGACAGAATACACCCCTCCCAGAAATCAAGGGTGAAGTCCAGACCCTCCCTTTGGCTTTGGGTCGAGCCAAATTCTTTATAAGCAGCCAACTTCAGACCTGAAAGCCATGGGAGTTTTATATTCAGAGTTGAGACCATTGGAAGTCTACAAAACAAACAAACAAGCAAACAACTGACCAAAGCAGGTTTCATATCTCCTGGATCTGGACATACAGGCTTGAGCTGCTTGATACCGGTACTGGGCTTGAGCCCGTCCTCTGTATGGGTGGTGCGCACTCCTAACCTCTGAACCAGCTCTGGGGCCACCGCAGCCAGGATTCTAGCGGCTTTTACTGTGGAGTTCAGTTGACAGCTTCTCTGCTGTGTTTTCAGGTCGTTATGTACATCATGCTTCCTAAAAATTAACCCTTTCTTTCCTTTCTCCTGCTCCCTCCAAATTAGAAAGTTTTAAAGGGTTGTAAGAAGAGCTGAAGGTTAAAAGTGAAAGTAAAACAAGCAAACAAGCAAACAAACAAACTAACAAACACCAGAATGACCCAAGTCAGGTTGCGACATTGATACACTTTTAGCAATCTATGCTTTGGACTAAATCGGTATAGCTTACTGAGACTCCTCTTTGTAAATGTTTGAGTTCCTTCGATTTGTGTGTGTGTGTGTGTGTGTGTGTGTGTGTGTGTGTGTGTGTGATAATTCTTTAGCAGAAGAAATTTCTAAATTAATTCTCACTTCAGCAATAATAGGAAAGAAAGATCAAATCCTTGAACTAGTTACTGAGATGAACAGAAATGCCTCTTTTTGAAATCCCAGATATGTAAGATTTAGTCATTAGAGGGTGAGGGTGACATGGAAATCCTCTCAGTAATAGCTGAATCTGAGAAAATCTTCCGAGGAAATTAAACACTTGATCAAAAGGAGGAAGGGTCATCGGTGAAAGCTGAGATTACACAAGAGAAATGTTTAACACGAGGCTCAATTCTAGGAAGCAAGCAGCTCATGGAGCCCTCTCCAGGGTCTGTCCTTCCCCTAGCCCAGGGTCTGCCCTTCCTCCAGCTCTCTCTAAGGTCTGCCCTTCCTCAAGCCCTCTCCAGGGTCTGCTCTTCCTCCTCTTGAGATAGGCAAGATTCTGCCTCCTCAAAGTGTGGGTGCTTCAGGCCTTCTTAGAAAGAGTAACAAAATACTCATGGGAGCAAATATGGAGACAAAGCGTGGGACAGAAACTGAAGGAGGGGCCGTCTGCAGACTGCTCCACCTGGGGATCCATCCCATGTGCAGTCACCAAAGGCAGGCACTAATGTGGATGCCAGGAAGTGCATGCTGACAGGAGCCTGATCTAGCTGTCTTCTTAGAGGTCTGCCAGAGCCTGACATATACAGAGGCAGATGCTCATAGCTAACCATTGATCTGATCAAGGGGTTCCCAATGGAGGAGTGAGAGAGAAGACTGAAGGAGCTGAAGGGGTTTGCATCCCCATGGGGAGAGCAACAATACCAACCAACCAGAGCTCCCAAGGTCTAAACTACCAGCCTGGGAGCACATAGGGAGGGACCCATGGTTCCAGCTGTATGTGTAGGGGAGGATGGCCTTGTTGAGCATAGGTGGGAGAGGAAGTCCTTGGTCTTGTGAAGGCTGGATGCCCCAGTGTGGGGAAATTCGAGGGGCGAGGAGATGGGAGTGGGTGAGTGGGTGGGGGCACATCCTCATAGAAGCAGGAGGGGGATTGGATAGGGGGTTTCTGGGTTGGGGGAAATGGGAAAATGGATAACATCTGAAATGTAAATAAAATATCCAATAAAAATTAATTAAAAAATAAAGAAATCTTTAAAAATTTAAATTTGAATATATATGTGTATGTATGTATATATACATATATGTACATATACATATAGCCAAGAATTTAGAGTTCAGAATTATCCCTCAAGCATGAATTAGGAGACAGGAAACTGCGATCCTGGCCAAAGGCAGTTATCATGTATGCTTTGGCTGAATTTTAAACTGTAAACTGAAAGGTAGAAGTGATCAAAGGTTAAGACAGTAGTGACTTACCACGCATCTGTCATTTGAGCACAGAAGACACAGAAGAACAGAGAATTTCGGCTGCAGAGATGACTTGACAGTTTTAACAGTATATACTGCTCTTGCAGAAGACCTGAGTTCCATCTCCAGAACTCTATCTCCAGGGGATCCAGTGTCTCCAGCCTCCACTGGAAACGAAAAGGCTTCTCCTCTCTCTCTCTCTCTCTCTCTCTCTCTCTCTCTCTCTCTCTCTCTCTCCCTCTCTTTCTCTCTCTCCCTCTCTGTGTGTGTGTGTGTGTGTGTGTGTGCACCTGTCTGTCTGTCTCCCTCTCTTTCACACACACACACACACACACACACACACACACACACACACACACATTTAAAGTAAACAAAAACAACAATAAAACAAAACAATCCCCATGGGTGAGATTGCAAAGCAGGTAAAAACACCCGTTACACAAAACTGGGCCTGAGTTCCATCCCTGGGACCCATGTAAGAAACCCAGAGGGAAAGAGCCACAGCAGGTGGATCCCTTAGTTTGATGATCAAAATGCTTCTACTGCTGGAGGAACCCACAGCAGCAAAGCCAGTCCCTGAGCTTAGAGGAGGAAACACGTTAGTCTTGCTTCATTGTCTCAAACCCTGACCCTTGCTAACAGGCACTTGGTACTTCATAATATTCAATATTATTCTGATATCATTTCAGTGCAGCATGACTTCTGTTATAAAATGTTTTCCTTTAAGTAAATACAAAATTAGAGATATTTCTCTGGGAATATTACACTCTTTTGGTTGCTTGAGACAAAATCTCACTTTTGTTTTGTTTTGTGTTGTGTTGTTTGTTTTCTGCACAGGGTCTCATGTAGCCCAGGCTGGCCTCAAAATCTCCATATAACAGATACTGAGCCTGGACTTCAGAGTACTTAGGTTAGAGGCATATCGCCCTGAGTTTATGTGATGCTGGGGACTGAACCTGAGGCTTCACGCATGTCGGGCAAACATTCTACCAAACGAACTTCATTCCTGCCTCAAGACAAGTACCTCATGTGAGCCACAGCTAAATCACAAGGAAAGAAGGGTGATGCTTAAGCAAAGATTGGGTTCAGGGGCTTCAGCATCACAAAGACTGCCTCTCCAACACTGTAAGGGAGGCACACACAGCCCTAGGCTTTCCTTTTCAGAGGGTCACACACTCATAGTTCCACTTTGAAAGGTCCCTGTGTGGGTTGTGTTACCCCATCATGGGTTGAGAACCAATCTCTTAAGCCAAACATTATGGTCCAAGAGTCAAAAACACAGGAGGAGATGGCTATGTCATTCTGCCCACATGGCTAGAGTACGTGTAGTTTCCCAGTGAAGGGGGTGACATGCCCCGCTCCAACCCAGGGGAATTACCAAGGCAACAGTGTTATCATAGTCAACTGCATGGTGGCTTCTGAGCTTGGTACTAGGTTCCAAAGTCAGTGGGAGGGCGGAACATCAGAAACATCTCAGAAAAGTGTCTGTGGTGGGCTCTTAGTCACACAGAGGACTGAAAAGGGGCCTTATTGAAGGAAGAGTACATCTCCAAGCTGATGCTTGGGTCAAACAAGCTTGCTTAGTTCGGAGTAGAGAGTCAAGTCTGTAAGTGACTCTCATTAACCACAAGCTGTACTCTCCCACACACCCCCATCACCTGTCTTTTATCTTAAGGCATATGGATAAACTATTTGTAGCCAGTGAGATATGTAAAAGTATGCATTCAGCTTAAGGTCTGGACATAGGAGACTGTTCAATTCTGACAGTACCAACCTGGAGACAGTGTCAGATTCCTCAGGCTGAGGGCTTCACACCCCAAGATCATGTCTGCCTTCAGGGTCCCCTTGAAAGTTTGGGTTGTGACCTGTCTTTCTGATGAGCAGCTGTAAAGTGGGGTCCCACTGGCCCCTTTTATCTTTGATTTATCTGCTACCTTAGCCCACAGAGTCCAGAGAAAGCTCATAATAAGCTCAGCTCCAAGCTTACTATGAGCACACAGCAAAGGAGTACACGGCCCACAGGCAGGAGAACGGGGTGTGGAACCTACATTGTGCGACTTGCTTGTGTCCAGCTACCCAGAAGGTCCCATAACCCAGTCCCTTTGACTGTTTATGGAAGCTTTATTATGTAGGCATTAATGATTAAATCAGTGGCCATTGGTTTATTAGCTCAACCTTTAGCCTCCTTACCCTCCCCAGAGAAATGGAGATGGATGGGACTGAAAGTTTCCATCCTGTAATCACTTGTGTGGTTCCCATAGCAACCAAGTCTTTCTTGAAACATGCTAAGGACCTCAGCCATCAGTCATATCCTTAGGACACAGGAAACACTTAGCACTTGAGAGGCTCCAAAGATTTTTGGAGCTTTATGTCAGGAACTTGGAAGGAGGATAGAACTGGTATTTTATACACACAATTGAAATTTCCCCTTTCTCATGTTTTTCCTACTTCGTTGTTCCAAAATGTTTTAATTATTGCTCATTACATGGCAAGCTCATGCGAACGTGGATAGCACCTGCTACGTCTGAGTGGCTTTTGGCCACAGAAATCCCGGTGTGGCACAATGACGTACGGGGCCCTGGAAATGCCTGGGTTGGTGAGTAAAGCCAACATGGGATTAATTGAATGTAATTCAATCTCTCAGAAAGAATTTCTAATATAATTGCTTTAACATGACACTTACTGAACAGTTAATTCGGATAAAGTGAAAGTCTTCCCTTCCTCTCTTTTCTCTTTCCTGATAAGTGTGAATTAGAATCTCAGGCTGATTTTACAGAGGAGAGTAAGTTATTCATTTCATTTTAATGGCCTTCTAGGCCCCCTGCTCAACTGTTGGTGAAATTTACTGTTGCCCAGTAAGGTGACACCCAGGTTTAATGAGTTTCCTGGGAAAAATTATTATAAGGTGGCACAGACCCAAATGGCAGATCCTGTTTGAAAAACACATATCATATGATATTTATTTTCTTGGGTCATGTCTCCCCACTAATTTATCTTACCTCTGGGATATACATTTCTCTAAAACAAACAGAACATCTGTGATCACTACAGATGTTAAAATACCTCTACCCTAGAGGAGGACCCACCATGGGCCTCCAAATTAGACAAAAGGTAGTGTGACATAAAGTCACAAAACCAATTACTCCACCTGGCCAGAGGTCAGGTGGGGCATGTGCCAGAAATCAGGGCAAAGTATGTTAGTGACTTTTAAATAAAAAGTCCAGCACTTTCTCTTCCTTTTATCTTTTTGGAGAGGTGTGGTCATTGCCTAACTATGGATCTAAGGAGAATTTTCAATTTCTGACTCTGTCTACTTTTGTTTTTTAATTTAGGAATACAGGCCTGTGCCACTACACAGGGTCTTCTCAGACCTAGGACTCCAGGCAGAGTAGATAAAGCACCCCGTTGCTCATGTTGCAATTACACCTAATCGCGTGCGTGCGCGGGGACACACACACACATACACACACACACACACACACACACACACACACACACACACACACGATTCAAATCTATCTCTGTCAGTGTGAGCTTGAGAAAGTAAAACATTCAAAGAAGACGGAGACCTAAGAGGTAAAACAGAGCACAGGGCACTCACGGGAAGAAGTGAAGAAGTCGGTGCTGCAGGGGCAGAGTGATAGAAGGCAGCGTCCTGAGAGGCAAGGCAGACTTGACAGGGGCTTGCCGCATTATAAGGGCAGTGGGAGAGTGTAAAGGAGCTCAAAGGATTACATCTACATTAATAGGCTGCTAGACAGAGAAAAGGAAGCCGGTAGAGACTGAGGTAGAGAGAAGGAAGCCTCTCAGATTTTCGAGCCACTAAGTGAGACTCTGGACTGCAGGCAGGCACCTGGGGCGTTTTGTTGTTTTTGTTCATTTGAAGAGCATGGGAGTAGACGAAGAACTGTTTCAGACGCACAGAACTTGAGACGTCTGGAGCACGTTATGTTAATCAGGTCGGGGTACCAAAGCAGAGACCACGGACTGGCTGGCTTAAGCAACAACTCGCGATGTTGGATTTCTTACATCTCTTGAGGCTAAGAAGGCCGCAGTCAAGGTGCTGATGGGCTAGGTCTCACTCTGAAGCTTTTTTTCTTTGATAATCGATACTTTAAATCTGCACTGTGACATTGCACATAGGGTAAAAACCGTTGTGAAAGATCCGTATAGACTATTTTCAGTCCACTAACAGAAAACTCAAGGACTCAAATCCGGTAACTACATCAATCCTGCTTCTCTGACGCTTGACAGTTGTCCTACCAAACACCTCTCTCAGCCACAAGTGCATGCCTTCTAGCCTCCTTTCCCAAGGGACCCTGGCTTCAGATGCCATAAATAGGGCCAAGTTCCCAGGAGAAAAGGTCATACTCCTAAAGCCAGGCATACACTATGGTGATGAGCTTCTTCCTCTATGGTGTCTGGAGGGACCCAGAGCCCTGTGGCAGTCCTTCTGCACTGTTCCGCTGATCTTGTTTCTCTAGTTATCTCTCTCCTCCCTCCCTCTTCCTGGAGACACAGCCCTCAGGGATGGCTGACCTTTTGACATTGTGTTAAGTGAGGGTTTTTTTTTTTTTCCCTCAAACTGACCCTTGAGACATTGCTCTTTCCTGAGTTTCTGTACTTTTTTGGAGTCTTCTCAATTTGTGTTCACTTTCTGCTTTTCTCTCTAAGAGAAAAGGAAGAGTATAGGAAGCCAGAAACCCTTGACAAAGTCTGGCACCAATTCTGCTTATGGTTCTTGCAGCAACTCACAACTGTGGCACCTAGATGGCTAGCTTTAGGAAGAGACAGAAAATTCTAGCACGTGTCTGCATGAGTCAAAACTAGAAGCAGAGAAGGAAGCTAATGCTTATTGAAGTTTATTCTAAGATCCCGGCATTCTGTAAGACACATTTTATACATGATACTTCATCTTAATTTTTATGATTAGACTAAGGTAAATATTATCAACATCATTTTATAGATGATAAAATCATATAACGGTCCACAACCACTAAGATAACTGTGGAAGAGGTAAAGCAGACATCTACCTCCTCTGAGTCCTAAGATAAGACTCTTTTCTGAGGCAGCAGCTGGTTATCAGATTTAATGAAATATACTAAGTAAGTGTTGGTTAGTTTTAATTATCAACTTGACACAATATAAGATCACCTGGGAAGGGGATCTCAGTGAGGCATTGTCTGGGAAAAAATCTATATTACCTTATAGATGTGTCTGTAAGGCATTGAATTGCTTATGTTCACTGATGCAGGAGACCCTAACCTAACAGTGGGTGGCATGTTCCCTGGGTTGGGTTTCAGAGTGCATGTTAAAAATGAGAAAGTGGGCTCTCTCTGCTCCTTCTTGTTTCAGAGACAGCCACATCTTCTCACGCAGTGCCAGCCTCATCCCTTAGACACGATGGTGAAGGTTGGAGTGAATGGATTTGGCTATATTGGACGCCTAGTTACCAGGACTGCCTTCTCTTCTAACAAAATAGAGCTTATGGCCATCAACGACCCCTTCATTGACCTCAACTACATGGTCTACATGATCCAGTACGACTCCACCCATGGCAAGTGCAACGGCATAGTCAAGGCTGAGAATGGGAAGCTTGTCATCAATGGGAAGCCCATCACCATCTTCTAGGAGCGAGATTCCCGCTAACATCAAGTGGGGTGATGCTGGTGCTCTGAGTATGTTGTGGAGTCCACTGGCATCTTCACCACCATGGGGAAGGCCGGAGCCCACTTGAAGGGTGGGGCCAAAGAGGTCATCATCTCCACCCCATCTGTCGATGCTCCCACTTTTGTGATGTGTGTGAACCATGAGAAGTATAATAACTCACCCAAGATTGTCAGCAATGCTTCCTGCACCACCAGCTGCTTAGACCCCTGGCCAAGGTCATCCATGACAACTTTGGCATCGTGGAAGGGCTCATGTCCACAGTCCATGCCATCACTGCCACTCAGAAGACTGAGGATGGCCCCTCTGGAAAGCTGTGGCATGATGGCCGTGGGCCTGCCAAGAACATCATTCCTGCATCCACTGGTGCTGCCAAGGCTGTGGGCAAGGTCATCCCAGAGCTGAACGGGAAGCTCACAGGCATGGCCTTCTGTGTTCCTACCCTCAATGTGTCCGTTGTGGATCTGACATGCCGCCTGGAGAAACCTGCCAAGTATGATGACATCAAGAAGGTGGTGAAGCAGGCATCTGAGGGCCCACTGAAGGGCATCCTGGGCTACACTTGAGGACCAGATTGTCTCCTGTGACTTCAACAGCAACTCCCACTCTTCCACCTTTGATGCTGGGGCTGGCATTGCTCTCAATGACAACTTTGTAAAGCTCATTTCCTGGTATGACAATGAATACGGCTACAGCAACAGGGTCGTGGACCTCATGGCCTACATGGCCTCCAAGGAGTAAGAAACCTGACCACTCACCCCAGCAAGGACACTGAGAGCAAGAGAAAGGCCTCCAGTTGCTGAGGAGTCCCTGTCCCCAACACTGAGCATCTCCCTCACAGTTTCCATCCCAGACCCCATAACAACAGGAGGGGCCTGGGGAGCCCTACTCTCTTGGATACCATCAATAAAATTCACTGCACTCCCACCTCCCCCCCCAAAAAAAAGAGAAAGTGAAGGGCTGGAGAGATGGCTCAACAGTTAAGAGCACTGGCTGCTCTTCCAGAGGACTCCAGAACCAATTCCCACCACCCACATGGCAGATCACAACTGTCTGTAATTCCAGTTCCAAGGGATCTGACACCCTCACACAGACATACATGCCATCAAAACACCAATGCATATAAAATAAAAATAAATAAATCTTAAAAATTAAAATAATTTTAAAACCGAGAAAGTGAGCCAAGAGCGTGCATTCCCTTCTCCCTCTGCCTGTGGCTGTGGGTGAGATAACAACCTACGGCATCAGGCTCCTGGGATTGTTAACATAAAGTAAATCCTTTCTTCCATAAGGGCTGTCTTTTTACAGCAACAGGAAATGAAGACAGTCCCTTAGGGTGATCACTTGGGGAAGTATCCCACGGTGATTTGCATGGCACTGGACTTGACTGGGATCCTGAGGGAATTAAGACAGGACAGACACAGAAAAGCTGGGACTGGGTAGGCCATGTGCTCTGATGGAATCATACTAGCAGCCTGGAAACACAGCTCTTTTATACTTCTGAATCAAGAAGGCTGGGTTGTTGTATACCGCTGAACAAGGAGGCAGGGTGTCTCTGTGAGGAGCAGTCTCAGGTTGTAGGAATCCAACTGGGGGAAGCTGTGTTTGATAGTTTCCATACATCCTACTGTGACCAGGGGAAGGCCTTACCACTCCCTTGACTCTGAGGCTTTGGGGTCTTGGACATGGCTGAGCCCATGTTAGCAGTACACATTCACTCTAGAGTGCATCCTATCCCCACAGGGAACTGGAGGCCTTGCTGGTGACCTCGGCATAAGACTTTCCAGGATAGAAGGGTGTTAGAGAACACGCTGCTGTAGGAACATACTGAGGTAAGGCCTCAGCTCTGCGGACAGAGCTCTGTTCGTGTCTGTGTACCCTGAAGCAGACAAGCCTCACACCATTGAACCCCAAAGAGGACTATGTAAAGCAGAACCCTGTTTGTGTGACTTTTCCGACTCTCGTAGCACTCACTGTTAGATTCTGAGCTTATAGACATTTCTCTGTTAGAAATGAACCTCTAATCAGCAGGTTTTTGAGCAAGAAGTTGAGCTGAAGACCCGGAAGCAGAGGACCTTGGTCATCTCCTCACTGGAGCGAGTGCCCAATCATCTTTAACAACAAAAGGGAAAGTGGGAACCAAATGTTTCCCCTTAATTGTGGACTGGGCAGGTGCTCACTCAGAAACCTCTAGATTGACCCTCATCCTGCTTTCTTCTGTGATGTGTGATTTGGGGCACACAGTAAAGTGTGGTAATAAAGACAGTGGAAACACGGTGAGTCGGGAATAACGGTAGACTGTGCTGTGCCCTCCATGTGTGGCCAGTTGTCTTGGTGACTGTTCTGTTACTGTGAAGAGACACCATGACCAAGGTAACTCTTACAAAAGAAAGCATTTAATTGGGGGCTTGCTTACAGTTCTAAAAGATTAATCCACGATTATCATGATGGAAGGCAGACAGGCATGATGATGGAGCAGTAGCTGGGAGCTTTATATTCTCACCCAAAGGCAGCAGGCAGAGAGAGAATGAGACCCTGGGCCTGAAAGGAGCTTTTGAAATATCAGAGTCCACCCCCAATAACACACCTTCTCCAACAAGGCCACACCTCCTTCCTTCCTAAACTGTTTAACAGCTGGGGACCAAGTATTCAAACATGCACCCAGTCTTCTCAGTCTCTCTCTCTCTCTCTCTCTCTCTCTCTCTCTCTCTCTCTCTCTCTCTCTCTTCCTTGCCGTCTCCCTTCTCTCTCCTTCCCCTCCCTTGACTGACTTGGGAAAAACGATGTAAATTGCAGATTTTGATTCTGTCGGTTTGTATCTGACACTCCTATGAGGGCCTATGGGGGCCATTTTCATTCAAACCACTATACTAGTGTACTAATAAATAAAACTTCATATCTGCCTACAATGCCTTAAATTATCTTCAGTTCCCTGGGACCCCTGGACCCTCTTCACTTACTGATTATAGTGTGTGGACTCCACAGCTTGTTAGAACTGAGGAGTGTCAGTCAGATACATACCTATAGATTCAAAATCTGCAATTAACGTGTTTCTCCAAGTCAGTGAAGGAGAGAGAGAGACAGAGAGAGAAAGAGAGAGAGAGAGAGAGAGAGAGAGAGAGAGAGAGGAAGACAGAGACAGAAACAGAGAGTGTGTATATGCATGCATGTGTGTGTGTGTGTTGTGTATGTATTTGTGTGATTTGTGTGGCATATGTGGTGTGTGTTGTGTATGTGTTTGTGTGATGTGTGTGGTATGTGTGGTGTGTGCATGTGTGTATGTGTCTCTCTGTTGTGTGTTGTATATGTGTTTGTGTGATTTGTGTGGTATGTAGTGTGTGCGTTTGGTGTGAAT